>RJVU01000233.1:3502108-3525460 GCA_003731715.1 Anabarilius grahami | reverse complement strand
GTAAACTGTGCTTTAGATGAGAGAACTTTCATGTACAGTAAATACTGTAGCACATGTTGTACACACAAACTGATTTGTAGCCATAAGTACTTCTTACATTTCGTATTTTTGCAGAACTGAGAGACAAGGGACAAGGTCTTTTGTCAGAAGACTAAGAAACTGCTCTATTGTGGCAAATGATCAGTACTGCAATGCAATTTGACAGGATGCAGAATTTATTTATTTATTTTACTGTACTGTATTGTATTCCAAATTTATGTTAAATTCTTTATTTCAACTTTTCTAATGCTTTTCATCTACTGCAACAAAAAAAAATAGCTGTAAAAAACGAAACAAATTTACACAGTAAAATACCGTTTTCCATTGAAACAGTAATATACCTTAAAAACAATGCATTCTGGGTAATATTATTTGCCGTTTTTGAGAAAGTAGCCTATACTTAAAGGGTTAGTTCACCCAAAAATGAAAATAATGTCATTAATCCCCCTCATTACTCGCCCTCATGTCGTTCCACACCCGTAAGACCTTTGTTAATCTTCGGAACACAAATTAAGATATTTTTGTTGAAATACGATGGCTCAGTGAGGCCTGCATTCACTGAGTCATGAATCTTTTGTGTCGAATCAGTGATTCAGATCGTGTGTCAAATCGCCAAACTGCTGAAATCACGTGACTTTGGCGCTCCGAACCGCTGATTCGACACGCTGATTCGTAACGCTCTGAAGCTTCATGAAGCAGTGTTTTGAAATTGGCCATCACTATATAAGTCGTTATTTTGTTTTTTTGGCACACCAAAAATATTCTCGTCGCTTTATAATATTAATATTGAACCAATGTACTCACATGAACTGATTTAAATATGTTTTTAGTACATTAATGGATCTTGAGAGAGGAAATGACATTGCTGGCTATGGAGGACTCACTGAGCCATCGGATTTCATCAAAAATATCTTAATTTGTGTTCCGAAGATGAACAAAGGTCTTATGCACTGTTGCCAAGTCCGCAGTTTTCCCGCGGAATTGGGCTACTTTTACACTGTTGCCGTGGGTTGTTTTTCATGTCCATTTATCCAAGAAATTTATCAGAGGAACCCCGCCAAAAAACTTGGATTTTAAACCATGAAACACGATTTTTACCGGGGAACCCCTGAAACGCGATTGGGTTTTGTTGTGAAAACCTGGCAACCATGGCCGCGGGTTGTTTTTCATGTCCGCAGGTTGTTTTTCATGTCCGCAGGTTGTTTTTCATGTCCGCAGGTTGAAGCAACCCCAAATAACATGATATTAAGCCCCTGGAATGCAATTATTACAATGGGAACCCCGCTAAAAACGCAAATTTTATTCCCCGGAACGTGATTGGGTGGATTTTTGTGAAAACCTGGCAACCCTGGCTGCTGGTTGTTTTACATGTCCGCAGGTTGTTTTTCATGTCCGCGGGTTGAAGCGACCCCAAATAACATGATATTAATCCTCTGGAATTTAATTTTTACAATGGAACCCCGCTAAAAACGCAAATTTTATTCCCTCGAACGCGATTGGGCGGATTTTTGTGAAAGCCTGGCAACCGCGGGTTGTTTTACATGTCCGCAGGTTGTTTTTCATGTCCGCAGGTTGTTTTTCATGTCCGCGGGTTGAAGCAACCCCAAATAACATGATATTAAGCCCCTGGAATGCAATTTTTACAATGGAAACCCTGCTAAAAACGCAAATTTTATTCCCTGGAACGCGATTGGGCGGATTTTGTGAAAACCTGGCAACCCTGGCCGTGGGTTGTTTTACATGTCCGCAGGTTGTTTTTCATGTCCGCGGGTTGAAGCGACCCCAAATAACATGATATTAATCCTCTGGAATTTAATTTTTACAATGGGAACCCTGCTAAAAACGCAAATTTTATTCCCTGGAACGCGATTGGGCGGATTTTTGTGAAAACCTGGCAACCCTGGTCGCGGGTTGTTTTACATGTCCGCGGGTTGTTTTTCATGTCCGTGGGTTGAAGCGACCCCAAATAACATGATATTAAGCCCCTGGAATGGAATTTTTACAATGAGAACCCCGCTAAAAACGCAAATTATATTCCCCTGAACGTGATTGGGCGGATTTTTGTGAAAACCTGGCAACCCTGGCCGCGGGTTGTTTTACATGTCCGCAGGTTGTTTTTCATGTCCGCGGGTTGAAGCGACCCCAAATAACATGATATTAATCCCCTGGAATGCAAATTTTTACAATGGGAACCCCGCTAAAAACGCAAATTTTATTCCCTGGAACGCAATTGGGCGGATTTTTGTGAAAACCTGGCAACCCTGGCCGCGGGTTGTTTTACATGTCCGCGGGTTGTTTTTCATGTCCGTGGGTTGAAGCGACCCCAAATAACATGATATTAATCCCCTGGAATGCAAATTTTTACAATGGGAACCCCGCTAAAAACGCAAATTTTATTCCCTGGAACGCAATTGGGCGGATTTTTGTGAAAACCTGGCAACCCTGGCCGCGGGTTGTTTTACATGTCCGCGGGTTGAAGCGACCCCAAATAACATGATATTAAGCCCCTGGAATGCAATTTTTACAATGGGAACCTTGCTGAAAATGCAAATTTTATTCCCCGGAACGCGATTGGGCAGATTTTTGTGATGGGGCGGATTTTTATGATTGGGCGGATTTTTGTGAAAACCTGGCAACCCTGGTTGTTTTTCATGTCCGCGGGTTGAAGCAACCCCAAATAACATGATATTAATCCCCTGGAGTGCAATTTTTACAATGTGAACCCCGCTAAAAACGCAAATTTTATTCCCCGGAACGCGATTGGGAGGATTTTTGTGATTGGGCGGATTTTTGCGAAAACCTGGCAACCCTGCCGATACGGAGATTGTGCTGAGGGCTCGGTAAGTGTCTCGAAGCTTCGGTGACGGTGTCTTAGGATCACTAGGTTTAGTCGCAGACCTTGGAAACCTCTCTGCGACAGCACAATCCAGCCAAAAGTCGCGTATTGTGAGCTTGCCGCAAGGTGAACTCGAACCAAACAACTACAAACTTCTCATGCGCACTGCAGCTGCGCATTACTGAAGCCCTTGAATCTGCCACGACGTCATTAACGTCTGCGCAGTTGGCAGCGGCTGTTGACGTTCTCGAACACACTGGGAAAATTTTGCGTTGTGGTCCGTGTGATAGCCCAACATTCCGTATGGATTTAACAATCTCCAGCGTGACTTCTGTAAGGACACACTCTCCTGCTGTGTGTTGTCACCACACACGTTTGGTTTGTGTTTTGTTGTTCGATGTGGGCAGGTTCTGAGGACGGACGAGGCTAGAGACCAGGGAAAGTATATGTTAGCCAGCTAACTGCTGTCAGTCAGTCTGAAAGTGACAGTAAAACTTCCCTAACAAGTGACTGCGACGTCCTGTTGGGCTTAAACCTGCTGTTCCTGTGACTCTGGATCATCACTTCGCATGAAAGGTAAAGAAATGATGCTGTTTTGTGCTCTTCGCATCTATTGTTTATATTAGCTTCGGGACAGAGAGCTCAAACGACTGACGAATCTTCACCTGAAACACCTAATTTACTATTATTTCTGAATGTTTGTAACTTAAATAACATCATATATAAATATCTTTCAGTATTTCACACTTTTGTATATGCTCAAGTGTTGAATATCGAGCTCTAATCTGCTTGAAACGGTTTAAAAATGCATTTGTAAATGATAAAATCAACTGAGATGCTTAAGAAATGTTTTTTATTGATCATTTATATTGATTAATGTACTTAACTAATGTTAAACAATGAAACTTTACTGTAAAGTGTTACCGATAATGATAATTCTTGTTTTGTTTTGATCAATTTTTGTTTTTGATGAGAACCAGCCATTACAACAGCAAGTAAAAATCAAAATAACAGTGAAAAAATATCAAGAAATGAATAAAAAGAGCTTATTTTAAGTTGTCTTTGTTACACTGTAATTGTACATTTAAGTAATGAGTAATATTAAATAACTTACTATAGGTTTAGGATTAGGTTTTGGTTTGGTTTAGTTGCATGTAATTATGCATAATTTATAGTTATTACAATAGTAATTACATGTAACATATGTAACAATGACACTAAAATAAAGTGTTACCTAAAAATTATAATAAAAATAATTAAAGCCGGTCAGAAAACATATATTTGAGACATAATATGCTTCAAAATATACTTAAGACTATATATGATAATGATAATTATTAAGTTTATTTAAAAGTTCTGTTTTAAAATATTGAAATTCATGCTTGTGATTTAGGAATTGTGTAAATATTGATTTATTCTAGTGTACGTTGCCTTAGTCACGTTCACATGTTGTGTCTCTTGGAAGTGAGGATTTAATTTAAAATGTGTCAGTAACATTCAGAGGGTTAATTTTGCTTTGTTTAGAAAGCCAAGTCTGTTTTATGAGACTGTTATTAAAATATTTTGCGGTTTAAAGGGATAGTTCACCAAAAAAATGAAAATTCTGTCATCATTTATTCCCCCTCATGTTGTTCCAAACCGGTATGAATTTCTTTCTTTTGTTGAACACAAAGGAAGATATTTGGAAGAATGTTTGTAACCAAACAGATCTCGGCCCCCATTGACTTCCATAGTATTTATTTTCCCTACGATGGTAGTCAATGGGGGGGCGAGATCTACTTGCCTACTGACATTCTTCCATATATCTTCCTTTTGGAAAAAGAAATTTATACAGGTTTGGAACTACTTGAGGGTGAGAACATGATGAAAAAATTTTCTTTTTTGGGTGAACTATCCATTTAAGACTAGCAAAAAGTATGTAAAAGTGCCATCTTTTAGTCATGCATCTTACTAACAACATGCTTGATATTAATGTAATTGTTTTTCATAATTTGGATTTCAAACATCCAGCAAAACTGCTCAGAATCACTATTATTTGGTCGTATTTGCTTCAGTTTGTTGTCTAAAGTGGTTCAAGAAAATATAAACATTATGGAAAAGACTGCTGTTTGCTCTTGTGGGTCAGAAAGCTGCATGTGTGACACTTGCATGTTAGTTTTGCATACACACTCTTGCTTTCTCCAGAGGAGGAATGGCGTTGAGCACTAAGCTGTGTCGTGTGACTCTCGGGGTCGAGGGTATGACCTGCGGCTCCTGCGTTCAGTCCATCGAGGGCCGGATTGGGAGTCTGCCAGGTGTGATTCATATACAGGTGAGAGTGACTTTAATGCCATCACATCAAACACAATAATTGAGTTAGGGATGCACGATATATCGGCCACAATATCGGTATTGGCCGATATATGTTTATTTTTAATGTTTCCGTTATCGGCCAGATAATAAAATTTGGCAGATATATTAAAGCTGATAAATAATGGATTATTTCCTTCAGATGTGCACTGTCCTCCATGATGGTTTTGAATTGCTTGAAATATGATTGAAATCACTTCAAAAAGGAAAATACAGTTATGTACAGCACAAGTGTGTCATATAAGCTACATAATATTATAATGAGAACATTATAATCGTGTGCTTGGGACATGTAAAACTTTTGTTTTTGTAGTCAGGCTCTCAAAAATTATATATGAAAAATTTGATTTAGATTTATCAGCCGATATATCGGTTATCGGCTTTCAAATATAAAGAATTATCGGTATCGGCCAAAATTTCCATATCGGTTCAACCCTAAAATGAGTGAGTGCAATGTGATGATTATCTTTATTATTACCGTTATTATCTTTAAATAAATTTTTTTAATGAATATAATTGTTGCAATTATAACCGTGTCTGCTTGACTGATTAACAGAAGAGTTAAGTCTTCCTTGTTGTGTGAGTTAAAAATATACCAACAGCCTATAAACATTTTCTTTTAGTGAATTAACATTGTGTTAAATATGTGTTATAGTGTCAAATTGAATTATATGTGCGAGTTTGATAAAAAATGTTTTCAACATTGATAAATCATAAATCAGCATATTAGTATGATTTCTAAAGGATCATGTGACACTGAAGATGCTGAAAATTTGTTCACAGTAATAAATGACATTTTAAAATATATTAAAAAGGAAATCAGTTTTTTTTTTTTTTAGGGATGCATGCATATCGGCACCATATCGGTATCGGCCGATATACAGTATGTTCATTTTTAATGTTATCGTTATCGGCTTGATAAGAACATTTGGCCGATATATTAAAGCCAATAAATAATGGATTATTTTCTTCAGCTGAGACACTTCAGATGTCACCATGATGGTTTTGAATTCCTTGAAATATGATTGAAATCACTTCAAAAAGAAAAATACAGTTAAGTGCATCATGTGCAGAGCAAATCTGTCATACAGGCTACATAAAATTATAATATGAAAACAATAATTATGTGTTTGGGACATGTGAAACTTTTGTTTTTCTAATCAGGCTCTCAAAAATTATATACAAAAAATTTGATTTAGATTTATCAGCCGATATATCGGTTACCGGCTTTCAAATATAAAGAATTATCGGTTATTGATATCGGCCGAAAGTTTCATATCGGTGCATCCCTAGTAATTTATTATAATACAAATTTACTGTTTTTACCCTTTATCAATATTATGGTTATCAGCCACCCTGACAACTTTTAGTATACAATTTTTATAGATCACTTTTATCATATCCAACTTTATTGATTGTATATCATATCTTTCTTAACTCATAACAGGTCTAATCATACAGTATGTTCAGTTTGATGATTATGATTATTAACACATTTTATATGTGCCTTTCCAGCTATTGGCGTTTCCACAATGATAATCAATGTAAATTTCATCCCTTATCCCTAAACAAACACATAAACCTAGCTAAGCCACAGATTAAATTTCCAGGTGTCCTTTTTCCTTGAATCATTGTATAAGACCAGACTCTAGGGCTCTCTGGGTGGCTGACAGAGCAATCTGAGAGCAATATATGGTGGTAATAATATTTACCAGACCTTCCCTCCAGCGACTGTCACGTAATTGAAGAAAAGCACTCGTATGTTGAACTTAGAGACACAGCCTAATTGTTGAAATTCGTCTTGCCCTTTCCTTTAAAACACAGTTACCCTGCAGACATGGGTCAAACAAGCAGATAATTTAATCATTTGTTTGTCTAAGAACAAGCCTTTGAAAAGCAGACTGGTGTTATTACTATTGACCAGCACTGTCAAATGCCAAATACTATAAATGTCTTTGTTACGAACAGAAGCAAACAATTTGGCTCTGTCTCAGTGAGCAGTCAATATACTAAGCACAAAAAAAGCAACTCAGTCTGGAATTGTGCTTATTGTGCAAAACAAACTTCCTGTTGTCTCTTCATGAGGAATTCAGGGTTTAAGGGTCATATGATGATCTGTGTGAATCACCAGTGTGAACTGCCGGAGGAATCACACTGGCTTCATCGTCACACAGATATGCGTTCGTTTAAAGCTCAAATGATCGCAAAGCACATGCTTAATCCTTGTGTGTCAGATGTCAATCGAAAAAAGTTACACACAGGTCCATAGAGGAGAAAAATGTCCATGTCCAAAAAGCTTGGGAGCACAGACTTAAGTTTGGTCTCATTTTAAAGAAGACCCTTGGCAGATTATTTTTGAAGAAAAAAAAGATTAAAAAGTGAAATGAAAAAAAAAAAGTTATAGAGGTTTAAGTTTATGAAAATGATTTATGAACATTATTTTATATAAAATATATATTTTATGAAACATGTTGAACTCTAAAACTGCTAGAAAATCAAAGCCATAAATCTAAATAAGTCATGTTCCAAATTTGAGGTTGATATTTTAAAAAATTAGCTTTCAGTAAGATTTTGTTTGGGCGCAGTACCAAATTTTCCCAATTAGATGCCAGCAAAACTCCACTGGTACACACAGTGGTTGGATTTGTCATTTGCAGTAGAGTTTTTCTCTCTCAAATATTACAAGCGCACATTATTTTTTAATTACACACCAGCACAACCACACAATTATAAAAGAGAGGTCCCGGGTTCAAATCCCGGACGAGCCCCCAATTTCATGTTACGCCCCATCTATAATATGCAGAGGCAGAAATCAGGAATAAACCGAGTATTTGCTTTATAGGCTAAGCCTGAGAAAATTGGACTATTTGGTAAAAAAATAGTAAAAATTGTAATTTTTCAAGCCTTGCCAACAGAATGAATGCCTATTAACAAAGACTGCATAATTTTATAGTTAAATGACCCTGGGATTAAAAATTGTAGTTTTAATGGGCTTCANTCCCCATTAGATGCCAGCAAAACTCCACTGGTACACACAGTGGTTGGATTTGTCATTTGCAGTAGAGTTTTTCTCTCTCAAATATTACACACGCACATTATTTTTTAATTACACACCAGCACAACCACACAATTATAAAAGAGGTCCCGGGTTCAAATCCCGGACGAGCCCCCAATTTCATGTTACGCCCCATCTATAATATGCAGAGGCAGAAATCAGGAATAAACCGAGTATTTGCTTTATAGGCCAAACCTGAGAAAATTGGACTATTTGGTAAAAAAAAATAGTAAAAATTGTAATTTTTCAAGCCTTGCCAACAGAATGAATGCCTATTAACAAAGACTGCATAATTTTATAGTTAAATGACCCTGGGGTTAAAAATTGTTGTTTTAATGGGTTTCAATGGGGACATTTTTGTCCTTAAGGTCCTGAGAGGAACTATTTTGTGTTAATAATGTAAAATAGATTTATTAAAGGAAATGAGTTTAAAATAGTAAAATTCCAATAAAAATACACACTTGTGCGAAAATTTATGCAGTTGGCATTAACACAGACAAAATGATCAAAAAAACAAAACTGAAAAAAAGACCAAAATGTCCGTAAGGACACACAAGGGTTAAAGCAATTAAACAATACCTATTTTTCAATAAATGTGGGTTAGAACTACATATAACAGCAGCTCATACTCTGAAAAGGAACATTAACTAGTTTTACAATTTTTTTTATTGTTTTTGAAAGATGTCTCTTATGTTCATCAAGGCTTCATTTATTTGATCAGTAAAACAGTAATATTATGAAATATTATTACAATTTAAAATAGCTGTTTTCAATGTTAATTTATTTTAAAATATAATTTATTCCTGTTATGCAAAGCTTAATTTTCAGCATCATTACTCCAGCATCATATTAGATTGATTTCTGAAAGATCACGTGACACTGAAGACTGGAGTAAAGATGCTGAAAATTCAGCTTTGCATCACAGAAATAAATAATATTTTAAAGCATTTTAAAATAGAAAACAGTTATTTTAAATTGTAATAATATGTCACAATATTACTGTTTTTTTCTATATTTTTGATGAAATAAATGAAGCTTTGATGAGCATAAGAGACTTTTGACTGGTACTGTATGTATTTCAATACAGCTGGAATGCTGTATTAAACAATCAGCATCCAGGACCGGAACTATCTGCTGCATAATGAAGTATTGTGCAACCACAGGCACGTATGCCATTTCTAGTTACTGGAACAAAGCTGTTCTCCGAGTAACTGTATGGCTTTTATTGGGCAATTGAACTGTAATAGAGGACAGATTAGCACATTATGACCTTTTTTTTTTTGTACCATAGGTGTCTCTGGAGCTGAGCAACGCAACTGTGACATATGACAACACTTTCCATAGTCCAGAATCCTTAGCAGAGGCCATTGAAGATATGGGCTTTGAGTCCAGCCTGACAAACGCTACATCAACACCAGTTCAAACTGAAACCAAAGTCTTCAGCAAAGCAGGCTGTAGCACAGACTCTGTCCAACTGGCACGGAGCGCACTAGCCCAGACGAAAGGAGTCCTTGAGACGCAGGAGAGCGATGATAACCAAAGCCTGTCCATCACGTTTGTCCCGTCTCTGGTCAGTGTGGAGCAGCTCGGGGAAGTGATGCGACTTCTATCTCCTGAAGCGCTCAGTCCACAGGAAGGGCCGACTTCTCGCAGCTCGAGCGGGGTAGAGGCGGTGAAGATGCGTATTGAAGGAATGGTTTGTCTGTCCTGCACTACAACCATCGAGGGCAAGATTGGGAAGTTAAAAGGGGTTGAGAAGATTAAAGGTACCTGTGACATTTACCTTTGCTTGAGTAAAACAATTGAACTTTAACAGTTACTCGTGAATTGTGAAGTTTGCATAGTAAAATTAAGTTTCAACTCATTGACCTTGTGCTGACAGTAACTGTAGATAAGAAATGAGATCTTATACAATCTATACGTTTAGGGTGACATAATGAAGATGACCTTCACTTTCTCATATCTTGCATTTAACGCCACTATCTGACAGTTTCAAAATAAATATGTCATAGGTGATGAGTATGAAGTTACTGATAATGTTGTGATGATACTGGCATTTCGAACTTCGATAATTCCTTGAAAATATCGATATTCAATGGCTTTTTTGATACCACATGGATAAATCGCAACAACATTAAGGGCTTAAAATTTTACCAATTTCTAAGTTCATTTACTGAAACTTTGCTGTTTGAGATTCCTCAATTAATATTATTATTAATAATAATAAAATATTGAATTATTATTATTTCTGAGGCAGAAAGCTGCAATATGTGACCCTGGACCACAAAACCAGTCATAAGTCGCATGTGTATGTTTGTAGCAATAGCCAACAATACGTTGTATGGGTTAAAATGATCGATTTTTCTTTTATGCCAAAAATCATTAGGATATAAAGATCATGTTCCATGAATATATTTTGTAACTTTCCTACTGTAAATATGTCAAAAACTTATTTTTGTGAGTGGATATGCATTGCTAAGGACTTCATCTGGACAACTTTAAAGGCTTTTTTTTTTTTTTGCACCCTCAGATTCCAGATTTTCCAGTAGTATCTCGACCAAATATTGTCCAATCCTAACAAACCATACATCAATGGAAAGATTATTTATTTAGCTTTTATAATCACTTACGACTGGTTTTGTGGTCCAGGGTCACAAATAATAAAATAAACTTGATAATACAATACTTAATTTCACTTGAAAGAGTTAAACCCTCAGACTTTTTATTTTGACGGAAATCTGCAGGGAGAGCTTTAAAGAGGTAGTTCACCCAAAAATGAAAATTATCCCATGATTTACTCAACCTCGAGCCATCCTAGGTGACTTTCTTCTTTCAGATGAATACAATCGGAGTTATATTAAAAAAAAATATTCTGTCTCTTTCAAACTTTATAATGGCAGTGACAGTAACTGAGATTTTGAAGCCCAAAAATGTGCATTCATCCATCATAAAAGTAATCCATACGACTCCAGGGGGTTAATAAAGGCCTTCTGAAGCAAAGTGATGTGTTTATGTAAGAAAAATATCCACATTTATAACTTTATAAACTATATTAACTGGCTTCCAGTAATGACTGTCCGTGCGTTCACGAGTTCTGGTGTATAACATTTGATTTATTATGCAATACATAGGCATTTATTTTATATTTCAAGCATGTTGTTTGTGCACTTAATGCAATAAACATCATAGTTAAAAAGGTCATAATTAGTCAAGACATCACGATAACAACTTTTGATCAGGCATTTCCACCTGGGTCCTAAATGAGACCTTGGCTTTTGGACCAATTCTTATTATTAAATCTTGACGTAACATTCCCTCAGTATTGACTCTGGTTTTCTTCATGCTTTTTCAGTCTCTCTAGAATCCCAGGAAGCCGCTGTACTTTACCTGCCTTATGTCATCACGGTGGATGAGATTGTGAAACAGATCGAGGTGGCTGGTTTCAAGGCCGTCGTTAAGTCCAAACCTCGTCAGTTAAAGCTTTCGGCTAGTGAAGTAGAGCGTTTGCTCGGCTCTCCCAAACAGACCGCCTCCTCTCCAGAGGAGAAGGTTTCCGAACCGTCCACAGACTCCAGGATCACCACACTGTTTCAGGTTACAGGAATGCACTGCAAGTCTTGTGTGGTAAACATTCAGGACAATATATCCAAGCTGCCTGGAGTGAGCTCAGTTGTCGTGTCCTTGGAGAACAGACAGGCTTCAATTCAGCACAACCCAAAACAAGTCTCAGCGGTGGAGCTACAGAAAGCCATTGAGGCCCTTCCTCCAGGGAATTTTAAAGCTATTATCCCAACTTCACCAGAGCCAAGCTTCCTCCAGCCTCTAGTATCAGTAGTGGAGATCCACATTGAGGGCATGACCTGCGGCTCCTGTGTTCAGTCCATCGAGGGCATGATCTCTCAGAAGAAGGGAGTGAGATCAGCCCAAGTGTCACTATCCAATCATCAGGGAACCTTTGAGTATGACCCTTTACTGACGTCCCCTGAAGAGCTGAGGGCCTCCATAGAGGACATGGGCTTTGATGCTTTTCTGCCTGGTAAATGTTTCTTCTATTCTACTGGGGGCATATCTTCCCTTCTGTATGTCTTCAGTACTGACAGTTATAGGCTGGTTAACCGTTTTATATCGTCCCATTTATGGTGCTTATTGGTCGTAAATACCTCTGGTGCAGCACTTCGTATAGCTGACACAACCTGAATTGTAAGATTGAGAATAACAGGATGAATCAGATGCATCAAACAATTCCGTTTTGAACCCGGTGGATTTTAAATGCAACTTCCAAATACGTGTCTGTCTTTGGTAATTAAAGGGTTAGTTCACCCAATAGTGAAATTTCTGTCATTTATTACTCACCCTCATGTCGTTCCACACCCGTAAGACCTTCGTTCATCTTCAGAACACAAATTAAGATATTGTTGATGAAATCCGAGAGGTTTCTATAGACAGCAAACACTTTCAAGGTCCAGAAAGGTACTAAAGACATCATTAAAACAGTCATGTGACTGCAGTGGTTCAACATTAATGTTATGAAGAGACGAGAATACTTTTTGTGCGCAAAAACAAAACAAAAATAATGACTTTATTCAACAATCTCTTTTCTTCTGTGTCATTCTCACACGTTGTTTACGTCCAGCGCTTCCAGGTTCTACGTTAGCATCACACACATGCATCACATGATCAGCTTTGGCCAATACTGAGCCGGCATTTGGACGTAAACACAGGGAAGAGAAGAGATTGTTGAATAAAGTCGTTATTTTTGTTTTGTTTTGGCGCACAGAAAGTATTCTCGTCTCTTCATAACATTAATGTTGAACCACTGCAGTCACATGACTGTTTTAATGATGTCTTTAGTACCTTTCTGGGCATTGAAAGTGTTGATTATATATAGACGAGTCATGAACCCCCCAGATTTCATCAAAAATATCTTATTCTGAAGATGAACGAAGGTCTTACAGGTGTGGAACGACATGAGGGTGAGTAAATGATGACAGAATTTTCATTTTTGGGTGGACTGGCTCTTTAAGACAATGAAGTTTACTTTAGGGTCATTTTTTTCTGGCATTGTGACTCTTGGCAGTACAATGGAGCACATTTCCTTCCCATTTCTCAACAGTGTCATGTGTCTGGATGTTTTGGGTTTTGAATTTACAGAAATGCAAGTCATTATGACTTGATGTTATTAAAAAAACTGCATCAACTGCAGGATTATTTGATGAATAGAAAGTTCAAAATAACAGCATTTATTTACAGATACACTATGTATATATGGGTTTTGCACAAAAGATGAACATGACGGCACATGCTAGTCGATGAGCTGAATCAACTCCACAGCAACTACATACATTTATCCACTAACCATTCAGAAACGTCTAAAAGTTGTAACTTCTNATGACAGAATTTTCATTTTTGGGTGGACTGGCTCTTTAAGACAATGAAGTTTACTTTAGGGTCATTTTTTTCTGGCATTGTGACTCTTGGCAGTACAATGGAGCACATTTCCTTCCCATTTCTCAACAGTGTCATGTGTCTGGATGTTTTGGGTTTTGAATTTACAGAAATGCAAGTCATTATGACTTGATGTTATTAAAAAAACTGCATCAACTGCAGGATTATTTGATGAATAGAAAGTTCAAAATAACAGCATTTATTTACAGATACACTATGTATATATGGGTTTTGCACAAAAGATGAACATGACGGCACATGCTAGTCGATGAGCTGAATCAACTCCACAGCAACTACATAAATTTATCCACTAACCATTCAGAAACGTCTAAAAGTTGTAACTTCTTCCTGAGTCTCTCCATCAGTGTCGACTCCGGTTTGAACAATGTAAGGCTGAACACCGTTACTGACAATCCTCATTTTGGCTGCGTGAGATTCTCCAGCTTTGTTGTTGTTGAGCTGTTAAAGCTCCGCCCTCTTCTGGAAAGGGGGCGGGGAACAGCAGCTCATTTGCATTTAAAGGGACACACACAAAAACGGCGTGTTTTTGCTCACACCCAAATAGAGGTGAATTTAACAAGCTATAATAAATGATCTGTGGGGGATTTTGAGCTGAAACTTCACAGACACATTCTGGAGACACCAGAGACTTATATTACATCTTGTGAAAAGGGTCCCCTTTAACACTTTTTCCTGCTGTTTTTACAGAGACAAATTCATTGGTGCCTTCAGTGGTCAAAAGCCCATCGTCTGTCCGCAGCTTATCGTTATCTCCAGCCTGGTCAACTGTGAAAGAGAACGAGGCAGAGAGTGACGCCGAGCCTTCAACAAACACTATTTCCAAATGTTTTATCCAGATTGGAGGAATGACCTGTGCCTCCTGCGTGGCCAACATCGAGAGGAACCTCAAGAATGAGCATGGTAATCCCTGATCTTTCCAAAACAAAATAATGCTAGATTACTGTGATAAATCATAGTGATGGTGACAGAATCAGTAGCTCTGTTACAAAAAAAGAAATACATTTTCCATTATGTCTTTCTTCCACAGGTGTACACTCCGTTTTGGTTGCACTGATGGCCAGTAAAGCCGAGGTTCGATACAGCCCGTCAATCACTGATCCTCAGAGAATAGCGGAGTTTATCCGAGAGCTCGGCTTCACCGCCACAGTCATGGAGAATTACGAAGGCTCAGATGGAACCCTGGAGCTCGTGGTTAGTATTTCAGCATTATATTTGTTGATTTTGGACCCATTTTTCTATCAACAAGAGTTTGTGGACAATGTCTCTTTTCAATAGGTCAGAGGGATGACATGTGCCTCCTGTGTTCACAAAATTGAGTCTAACTTGATGAAGCAGAAGGGCATCCTTTATGCTTCGGTTGCATTGGCGACTAATAAAGCCCACGTCAAGTATGACCCAGAAGTGACCGGCCCTCGAGATGTAATCAGATGGATCGAGGTGAATTCACCTTCATTTTCATGTGAATAAATATCATATGTGACATAGACAGCACTTTAGCTTAGTAGTTTGCTAACAAAAACAATTGTTTGGTTTGAGTTGGCGTTCTGAATCAGTCGTTTATTAAATTCAGTGTCAGTTTATTATGAGAGCTATAAATAATAATATTATAGGGAACTATGCCATCTGTTTTGTAGCATGCTCTTGCATGAACTTCCCTATTTTTGATGAACAGAACATGGGATTTACAGCGTCTCTAGTGAAGAAAGATCGTCCCGGAAGTCACTTGGATCACAGCCATGAGATCCAACAGTAAGTAAATGAGCGAATATGTTTCTGGAATGAATCTGTTTTTAAAGTGCCCCTACTATGCTTTTTTTTTTAAAGGATTAGTTCACTTTCAAATAAAATTTTCCTGATAATTTACTCACCCTCCATGTCATCCAAGATGTTCATGTCTTTCTTTCTTCAGTCGAAAAGAAATTAAGGTTTTTGATGAAAACATTCCAGGATTATTCTCCTTATAGTGGACTTCAAAGGTCTAAATTACAGTTTCAGTGCAGCTTCAAAGGGCTTTAAACGATACCAGACGAGGAATAAGAGTCTTATCTAGAGAAATGATCGGTCATTTTTGCAAAAAAAAATGTCAGTGTATGTGCTTTATTATTTTTTTTGCAAAAATGACCGATGGTTTCTCTAGATAAGACTCTTATTCCTCGTCTGGTATCGTTTAAAGCCCTTTGAAGCTGCACTGAAACTGTAATTTTGACCTTCAACCGTTTGGAGGCCATTGAAGTCCACTATAAGGAGAAAAATCCTGGAATGTTTTCATCAAAAACCTTCATTTCTTTTCGACTGAAGAAAGAAGGACATGAACATCTTGGATGACATGGGGGTGAATAAATTATCAGGAAAATGGTATTTGAAAGTGAACTAATCCTTTAAGATTCATAATTTTGTTTTGGAGTCTCCTACAACAGGTTTACAGGCATCCAAGGTCAAAAAACACTTTAATTTTCTCATAATAATATATATTGCAGCATCAGCTCTTTTCTCACAGTGTCTGAAATCGTTAGATAAAGGATGTAGTCTCTCTAATCTCCTCCTTCCCAAGAGCTCTGCTCTGCTCTGATTAGTCAGACGGCCCAGTCTGTTGGCCAAGTAGATCTCGCCCCCCATTGACTACCATAGTAGGAAAACAAAAAATACGATGGTAGTCAATGAGGGGCGAGATCTGCTTGGTTACAAACATTCTTCCAAATATCTTCCTTTGTGTACAGCAGAACAAAGGTTTGGAACAACTTGAGGGGGAATAAATGATGACAGAATTTTCATTTTTGGCTGAACTATCCCTTTAAAGGTGCAATGTGTAAAATTTTTGCGGTAAAATATCCAAAAACCACTAGGCCAGTGTTATATATTTTGTTCACTTGAGTACTTACAATATCCCAAATGTTTGCAACTATTTGTAAATCGTGAGAAAATTGCAATTTTAACCAAGGCTCCGGGACGTGTGAGGAGTCGCCTGTCAATTGCGTCATACCCGCGTTACCCTCGGTTTCCGGTTTTATTTTGTAGAAACCATGGAAACACCAAAGACGCTTTAATATATTACAAGTTTTATTGGACAAGGGAACAACTGTTTTGATATATTTATAGACAGAAAACTAATCATTGTTATATAGCTCAACACGTTTAGTCTTATTGTTTAAATCTAGTTCTCTTGATATTTTTTTTTTTTTTCTCTCTTTCTTGAGTACCATGCTTTACCATGCCTCAGAGAAAAACTCTATTTTGTCAAGTAGCTAACCGAGCATAATCAGATGCAGCTTTATTTTTAGTAAGCCTTTGTTTTGAATAGGCTTCTAGCGGACATAAATCTTACATACTGCACCTTAAAGTAAAGACCAAACATTCGTTTCTGTAATGCTTATTTTCCGACAGTGGAAAAGCGGCTAATAACTCCATTTATCTGCACTTTGATCTTTGAAACTTTGCAGACCTTTTACATTCGCAAACAGCTGTATTACAGACTACATGAAAGGTAATATCTGAAAAAGCATAATGGGGCGCTTTAAAACAGGATAACCTGCCTTGCTTTCAGCTTCTTGATAGAACACAGATAATGTATTTCTTTTGACCTGTGTGCATAAGTTGGCTTTGCCGTTTTCTCCTAGATGGAAAAGATCGTTCCTCATCAGTTTGTTTTTCTGTGTGCCGGTCATGGGCATGATGATCTATATGATGATCGTGGATCACATGATGGACATGTCCCACCACCATAACGTCACAGCCGAGGACAGAGAGAAGTATCACTCCACCATGTTCCTGGAGAAACAGCTTCTGCCAGGCCTCTCCATCATGAACCTGATCTCGTTTCTCTTTTGTATTCCTGTGCAGGTTGGTCCAGTTTCATTGTTATCAATGTACTGAGAGAGGATATGCAAATACTTAATGATTTAGTGACCACACCGGTTTTGTCTCTCTGCAGTTTATCGGTGGGCGGTATTTCTATTGTCAAGCCTATAAAGCTGTCAAGCACCGGACGGCCAATATGGATGTGCTGATTGTACTGGCAACAACGATTGCATTCACATACTCTTTGGTGATTCTTCTGGTTGCCATGGTAGAGAAGGCAAAGGTGAACCCCATCACCTTCTTTGATACTCCACCCATGCTGTTTGTGTTCATCTCGCTGGGCAGGTGGCTGGAGCAAATAGCAAAGGTGAACAAGCATTTCCAGTTACACAAGCTATTCATCTACCTCAACTATTCAAGCTATTCGGCTTGTAATATTATCTCTTAAAGTACCCCTATTATCCTTTCATGTATTAAATTTCATGTAGTGTGTAATGTAGCTGTTTGTGAATGTAAAAGGTCTGCAAAGTTTCATAGAAATGATAAGTGGAGCTATAGTCTCCTAAAAGAAAGAACCGAAATGAGTCAGTTATTCTAGTCTTACTTCCTGCACAAACTCTACATAGCTTAGGTTTGTAACAAATTTGCATAATGCCAGACTATGGCTACTGATACTGGAAGAGTCTGACCAATCAGAGTGGAGTAGACCCTTGGAAAGAAGGGGTTTAGAATAGTGCTGTCAATCGAGAAAAAAAAAAAACTAATTTATTGCACAAATTTTAATCTAATTAATTACATGACGTGGCGATTAATTGATCGCAAATTAATCGCACATTAATTTTGGCTGAGAAATTACCCCAAAAAGATAATTTAGAGTCACTATTGTGTAAAGAATCAAATAGACATTATAAAATGTAGCTTAAGATAGAAATATTTTATTTGATTCAGCATAGAATTTATTACACATACATTTTTGGACCATGAAGTTAAGTAAATGATGACTGAATTTTCATTTTTGGGTGAACTATAACTTTAATGTTTTTTTTATAATATGGAAGTATGAATTTTTTTTTAATTGAAATTTTACTAAAACTGCCAGTAGGTGGCGGTAAATGTCTTAATGATTAAGTCATTCATTCATTTATTCATTCAAACGGCTGAAGCAAAAGATTCTCTTTATGAATGGTCCATTGAATCATTGGTTCACTCGATTCATTCGAAATGCGTAATTAGAAATGAAGTGCTCGGAGACAAACAGTTCTGCTTTGTGTTTATATTTTAAAAATTGAGCAAAACAGACAATATTGTGTGTAAAATAACACAATATTAACTTATGATTTATTGAACTGTTGAATAAAATCAGTATCACAATTGCACTCGGTCTATTCTGGACAGAAAAACAGTAGTTGTGTGATATTGCGCTCGTTACTCGTGTGATATACTGTAGCTTATCTATATCATATATTGTAAATATGAGACAAAAATTAATTTTAAGGACATTCTAACTATATTCTATAGGCTCCATCACACAGCGAGTTGCTTCTTATTCGCCATCAATCAACTGTATGAAATGTCAGATGACCTACGTAGGTCTGGGGCGGGGGAAGTGCGTTAATAAATTTAACACGGTATTTTTTTACCATAATTATTTAATCTAATTAACGTGTTAAAACGACAGCCCTAATATTTTTATATTGTAATAATTTCAGATTTAATCTCCAAATTAATGTAGAAACAACACAAATTATAAATTAAATATAAAATAATCCTTATTAAAGCTATAAAAGTTACTCAGTCAAGAGCAGTGAGTGATTTTCTCTTTGTATTTTGTTCTTTGATTATATCACAGCAGCAGGTTTATTAGGCTGCTGTCACTTTAAGAGCTGACGCACATGACGCCGGTCTGACACACATCCGATGTCCTCGCAACTCTTTACGATCATTTTAAGACTTTATTTGACTCATTTAAGACAAGGACAAAGCTGGCATTTTGGTGTACTTTTGTGTGTTTTTGCCCGTTTGAGTACAGATTTAAGTTCTTTTTTCATGCTTGAATGGTTTAATAGCACTTGAATGAATACTAGCGTGATCATATAATATAACGGATGACGAAAAAACGGATGCTGCTTTAATTGCGTTAAATAAACACGCTAAACTAAAACATTTGCATGCGTTAACTTTGTTTCGGCAGCACTAGTTTAGAGAGACTAAATCGTTTATTGAAACATTTCAGAAAAGAGCTGATGCTGCAATGTATATTATGAGCAAATTAAAGTGTTTTTTGACCTTGGATGCCTGTAAACATGTTGTAGAAAACCTCCAAAACAAACTTATGAGCCTCTTAAAGAGCATAATAAGGGCATTTGAATTTCCTCCATTGCTCTGCACTAATGTTGATGTGGTTTTGTCTTTAATCGCAGAGTAAGACTTCTGAGGCTCTGTCCAAGCTGATGTCTTTACAGGCGACAGAGGCCACTGTTGTCACACTGAATGATGATATGTCTGTGTTAAGGTTTGTGCGACTGTGTAGTTTGTATTTGCTTTCAACAGAAATTACATCTGGCTGACTTCCACATATGACCTTGTGTTGTGTTGTCCCTCTCTCTCAGTGAGGAGCAGGTGGATGTTGAGCTGGTGCAGAGAGGAGATGTTGTGAAGGTTGTGCCTGGAGGGAAGTTTCCAGTTGATGGCCGAGTAATTGAAGGACACTCCATGGCAGACGAGTCTCTCATTACGGGTTCGACAGGGCAATTTTCTCATTACTAACATAAAAGGAGGCAGGATAATTGTTGTGTATTCTATATATAGTGACGTCCAGAAGTCTGAGATCATTAGTGAAAATGCTTCTCTTTTGCATTTGGTGAGGTTTTTCACTCTAAATTATATTAGCAGCATAAAAAAATTGAATGAGAATTATTAGGGGCCAAACACCAAAGTTGTGATGGCACCTATTTAAATTTATTGGCGTTCTAATTATTATTATTCTTCCGCTCTGGGAGTCTATGGCAGCCCATAGAACCACTTAGTTATGAAATTTGGCACACTGATAGAGGACAGTTCCAACATTAACTACAGCAAATTTGGTGTCTCTAGATTAAACTCTCTAGCGCCACCACAAGTTTCTCTCATGTTTACGCAAATAACTTTTGAAACATACAGGGTTAGAAACAAAAATACGATTCGATTTCACCCTATGACGCCATTTTCCGTCATGAAACTGCCAAAAAAACTACTTTTTCAAACTTCTCTTAGACAGTTGCTCCAATTTTCATGAAAACCAATCAGATCATCTTCAGACTATGTTGGCAGAAAGTTATCAAAAACACAACCATTCTCTAATAAAGCGCAAACAAATTCAAAGAACATACCAAATTGGACGCGAGGCTATATCTACACAACACTTTAGCGTATTCAGACCAAACTTGGTACATGACCTTAGGTGACTTGCTGCGTTTCAGCATAACGCCACCTAGTGGTCTGGAGATAGCAAAAATGGCTATAACTTCCAAACGGTCTTATTAGATTCAGGCAAAAAGCATAGAACCCAAGAGGCAAAACTCTGATGCTTTTTGAGTAACAGCCACTAGGTGGCGCTTCGGTAGCACGGCAGCCATTTTGGGGTGAAAATGCCAACTGGACAATAGAATCCATCACATCTTACGCACCCAAAATCTGCGAATCTCACAGCCAAATCAGAAACGCATTAGAAAATTTCTCAAATTCAGTACATTTTATGACTCAAGACTATTGTATTGTCTTAACCTATATATGTTTTATATGATCAGTTATGGAATCCAACAATTACACATCTGAGATTAGCCTACTTTATTGAGTATTTCCATTTTATTTACATATTTACTATTAATAGTTAATTAATAATTAATAAAGTTAAGATCATCATATTTGTAGTGTGATCCAGGGGATTAAAGTGGAGTAAATTACTCCACTAGGTCTGAAATATATACATTTTAATCTCCTGTATTAAGCTACAAACATGATCTTATAGAACATGATGCATTGGTGTGTCTGTTATCCCATAATTCCCACTTTTGGGCACAGTGGCTGTGTTTTTTTTGTTTAAAGTTTTGCTTTAATGGACATTAATATAAGGCAACACTGCAAAAAAGCTGTTATATTCATATATTTATTGTCCTACATTCCCAATTTTTCTGATGCATGTCCTTAATTTAATTTCATATGTTGGTATTAATTCAGTCTTTATAATGATAATACTAGAACTTCAAAGAATTTTAAGCCAAACTGACTGGGTTTCTAGAGAGCAAAGGTTTTGTGAAAAAAGTGGAAGACTTAAACACAAAGTGTGTAAAATAAACTGTTAAAAGGATTTGATGATCACTAGTGATAGTATTTTATTCTGTGTTGTCATCATTAAGATTGGATTTCAGCTTTAATGTACTTATTTTTTTTATTTTTATTATTTAAACAGCTGATATTGCCATAGAAACTAGTGGACTATTAGTGGCGCCATCTAGTGGTGTAATCAAATATTCACATGGTCACAACTTTTGATGTGGTTGATTTATTTTCATGGGAGTCATTTCTTACTTAATTTCCATCAGTATTTTTTGAATGCGTTTTGTTTTTCCGATTCCGAGATTCAATTTCAGTATGACTTCTCAGTGGATAATAAAATTCCCACAGGCTTTTGAGGGAGCCAAGCCTTGTCTAATGATCAGAATCACATATGATGGTGTGCTCTTTTGATTTGGGCCAGTAAGTAACCACATAGCAATGGCTGAGCAATCCAACCTCCCACAATCCCCCTAGCATGAGCAAAACACCTCTCGCATGTTCTTCCCTATTAATATTATATTCCCTAGTAATATTAATTCCCTTCATTTTCCAGTTTGTCCAGTCACTGAAATGTGGTGGTCTAAAGATGTGGTCTTGTGGTGTAGGTGAAGCCATGCCTGTTACTAAGAAGCCGGGGAGCACCGTTATCGCAGGCTCTATCAATCAGAACGGCTCTCTGCTGATCAAAGCCACTCATGTGGGCACAGACACCACCCTCTCTCAGATCGTCAAACTGGTGGAGGAAGCACAGACTTCAAAGGTGCGTCTGTCAGCTCAGCTTCTGCTATCATATCATCGTCTTTTGATAATAACAGCTTCTGAATCTTCAGATTATCACAGATGAATGCTTCCTTATTTTTTTTGCTCCTTTATAAATATATATAGTGTATATATATTTTATCCAGTGTACTGAATAAAAAAAAATACACCATTACACACCAAACCATATATATATATATACACTACCGTTCAAAAGTTTGGGATCGGTACGATTTTTTATGTTTTTAAAAGAAGTTTCGTCTGCTCACCAAGACTGCATTTATTTAATTAAAAATACAGTAAAAACAGTAATATTGTGAAATATTATTACAATTTAAAACAGTTGTTTTCTATGTGAATATATAGTAAAGTGTAATTTATTCCTGTGATGCAAAGCTGAATTTTCAGCATCATTACTCCAGTCTTCAGTGTCACATGATCCTTCAGAAATCATTCTGATATGATGATTTACTGCTCAAGAAACATTTATGATTATTATCAATGTTGAAAACAGTTGTGTACTTTTTTTTTCAGGATTACTTGATAAATAATAAGTTCAAAAGAACAGCATTTATTTGAAATATAATCTTTTGTAACTTTATAAATGTCTTTACTGTCACTTTTGAATGATTTAATGCATCCTTGCTGAATAAAAGTATTCATTTCTTTAATTTCTTTTCAAAAAAATAAAAATAAAAATTCTTACTGTCCCCAAACTTTTGAACGGTAGTGTATAATG
>RJVU01000233.1:3468496-3493097 GCA_003731715.1 Anabarilius grahami | reverse complement strand
ATGCTAAAAGGTGTTAGCAAGATGTTAATTCATGTTAGCAATGTGGTAAAACGTTAGCAACATGTTAAAACATGCTAGCAAAATGCTAAAAGGTGTTAGCAAACATGCTAATTCATGTTAGCAATGGGGTAAAGCATGCTAGCAAAATGCTAATTAATGCTAGCAATGTGGTAAAACATGCTAGAAACATTAAAACATGCTAGCAAAATGTTAAAACGTGTTAGCAAAATGCTAATTCATGTTAGCAATGTGGTAAAACGTTAGCAACATGTTAAAAAATGCTAACAACATGCTAAAAGGTGTTAGCAAGATGTTAATTCATGTTAGCAATGTGGTAAAACGGTAGCAACATGTTAAAACATGCTAGCAAAATGCTAAAAGGTGTTAGCAAGATGTTAATTCATGTTAGCAATGTGGTAAAACGTTAGCAACATGTTAAAAAATGCTAGCAAAATGCTAAAAGGTGTTAGCAAACATGCTAATTCATGTTAGCAATGGGGTAAAACATGCTAGCAAAATGCTAATTAATGCTAGCAATGTGGTAAAACATGCTAGAAACGTTAAAACATGCTAGCAAAATGATAAAACGTGTTAACAAAATGCTAATTCATGTTAGCAATGTGGTAAAACGTTAGCAACATGTTAAAAAATGCTAACAACATGATAAAAGGTGTTAACATGCTAATTCATGTTAGCAATGTGGTAAAACATGCTAGAAACATTAAAACATGCTAGCAAAATGTTAAAACGTGTTACCAAATGCTAATTCATGTTATCAATGTGGTAAAACGTTAGCAACATGTTAAAAAATGCTAACAACATGCTAAAAGGTGTTAGCAACATGTTAATTCATGTTACCAATGTGGTAAAACGGTAGCAACATGTTAAAACATGCTAGCAAAATGCTAAAAGGTGTTAACAACATGTTAATTCATGCTAGCAATGAGGTAAAACATGCTAGAAACGTTATAACATGTTATCAAAATGCTAATTCATGCTAGCAATGTGGTAAAACATGCTAGAAACATGTTAAGACATGCTAATTCATGTTAACAATGTATGAAAACATGTTAATTCATCCTAACAATGTCTTTCTGTCTCTTTCCACTAAATTTAAAGCTTATAAAACTTTCAAACTTTCATACGGCTTTGTCAAGCAAACATCAAATGTTGTCTACAAACTTTTCAATCTAGTTGCGTTTGTCCTCGGAAGTTTCTCAGGCTGTGACATAAATTAAAGGCTGTCGGCTGTTTTTAAAAAGACAAGCGTCGATACCTTCCTTTTACAAAAGTAAACAGGAAGAACAAATGTTTGTTACACAATTTAATGTGTTTTTTTTTTTTATTGGAATGGAGGTTAACTAATTGCAAATTAATTCAAATATAACTCCATAATAAACAAATAAAAGTGACGTTGTTTATTTTGAGCATGTGTGCTGTTCGGTTTTATTCTCAGATGAGCTTTGTGCCATGGTGGCCATAGCGGACACAGTGAAGCCTGAGGCCGAGCTGGCCGTCCACACGCTTACAGCAATGGGGCTGGAGGTCGTGCTGATGACCGGAGACAACAGCAAAACCGCTCGAGCTATCGCTGCACAAGTACAGAACCCTTTAATACTCTCTTGAATAGTAATTGCCCTCGTGCAGCAGTGAATTCAACAGCTTCTTTTGTTCCAGGTGGGCATCAGGAAGGTGTTTGCAGAGGTCTTGCCGTCTCACAAGGTGGCGAAAGTGGAGCAGCTCCAGCAGGCGGGAAAACGCGTAGCTATGGTTGGCGATGGAGTGAATGACTCCCCTGCACTGGCCATGGCAGACGTTGGCATTGCGATAGGCACCGGCACAGATGTAGCTATTGAGGCTGCCGACGTGGTGCTAATCAGGGTATGAACACTGTGATGGATGAGTTACAAATGTTATAACATTATATTGTTTGTTGCCTCATGCTAATTCATGCTTGCAACATGCTAATTCATGCCTGGAACACGTTAAAACAGGCTAGCAATGTGTTAAAACATTGCTAACAACATGCTAATTCATGTTATCAACATGTTTTTTTTGCATTTGTGTGCAACTCAAGACTTTAGATTTATCTAGCCAATTCTTTGTTTTAAACAGAATGATCTTCTTGACGTTGTTGCGAGTATCGACCTTTCTAAGAAGACCGTAAAAAGAATCAGAATCAACTTTGTATTTGCACTAATCTACAATCTTGTGGGGATTCCCATTGCTGCAGGTGAGAGCAACTACACCAGACAACACTAGACAAAACAGCATTACTGCCACTTTCCTCAGATAGGATACAAGGCCTGAAAAAATTGCATTTTCTGGTAATCTGTAGAAAACGGTGATTGTGTTGAACTAAACATTAAAGGATTAGCTCACTTTCTAATTAAAATTTCCTGATAATTTACTCACCCTCATGTCATCCAAGATGTTCATGTCCTTCTTTCTTCAGTCCAAAAGAAATTAAGGTTTTTGATGAAAACATTCCAGGATTTTTCTCCATATAGTGGACTTCACTGGACTCCAAACCGTTGAAGGTCAAAATTACAGTTTCAGTGCAGCTTCAAAGGGCTTTAAACGATACCAGACGAGAAATAAGAGTCTTATCTAGAGAAACCATCACTCATTTTCTAAAAAAAGAAAGAAAGAAAGAAATTATATAAGTTTTAGCCATAAATGCTCATCTTGAACTAGCTCTCTTCTTCTTCTCTATCTGAATTCCAGGAGTGTAGACACTGCTAAGTGTATTACTGCCCTCCACAGGTCAAAGTTTGAACTAATTGTTGTATACTTGCACTAGCATATTGTATATGACAATCTAGTTCAAACTTTGACCTGTGGAGGGCAGTAATACACTTAGCAGTGTTTACACTGCCGGACTTCTAATAGAGATGAAGAAGAGAACTAGTTCAAGATGAGCATTTATGGTTAAAACGTATATAATTTTAAATGTTTTTTTAGAAAATGAGCGATGGTTTCTCTAGATAAAACTCTTATTCCTCGTCTGGTATCGTTTAAAGCCCTTTGAAGCTGCACTGAAACTGTAATTTTGACCTTCAACCGTTTGGAGTCCACTGAAGTCCACTATAAGGAGAAAAATCCTGGAATGTTTTCATCAAAAACCTTAATTTCTTTTGGACTGAAGAAAGAAAGACATGAACTTCTTGGATGACATGGGGGTGAGTAAATTATCAGGAAATTTTAATTTGAAAGTGAACTAATCCTTTAAATCAGCTATTTTATTTTCCATTCGTTTTACACTACTGTTCAAAAGTTTGGGGTCAGTAAGATTTTGAAATTTACTTTTATGTTTACGCTTACATTTTTTTTTTTCTGCCTGATAGCAAAACTTGGGACATGTTTAAGAAGTTATGATTTGTGTGATTATTTTCCTGCAGTAAACAGTAATTGTACAAGTTTTAGTTTGTTGACATTTGATGTTTAAAACGATCTACTTATCACTGTAGGTAAATATTATGTTGGATAATAGTTTGTCAAACATACCAAGTAAAGTAAACCAAGTAAAAAAACAAAAACATGGGATTTGTGCCTCTAATGCTGTTCAAAAGTATTGGGACAGCAGTCTGTATCAGTGTGTTATTGACTGAGTTTGTTGTCTGCAGGTGTGTTCATGCCTGTGGGTTTGGTGCTGCAGCCCTGGATGGGCTCTGCTGCGATGGCTGCCTCATCAGTGTCTGTAGTGCTGTCCTCGCTTCTACTCAAATGGTAAACCTCATTTTTGCATGCATTAGTAACAGGGTAAATTATTTTGATGCAGTTTTAAGGCAAGACACTACAGGCAAAAACTAGCCTAGTGGAAAGAAAACATCCAAAATATACTTTATTTTTCAATGTGCGTTCAATTACAATCCATATTTTCAAAAGCAGTTTTCTCAAAATGAGTTTTAACTTCACTAGCGCTTGCACTAAAGATTACAGTATTCTGTATTCTGAAAGCTTTTATAGAGGGGTTTGTTCAGATATCATATGCCAGCAATGTGCTAACAACATGCTAATTAATGCTATCAACATGCTAATAACATGCTAATTAATGCTAACATGCTAGCAAAATGTTAAAACATGTTAACAAACATGTTAAATCAGGTTGGCAACATGTTAGTTCATGCTATCAACATGCTAAAACATGCTAATAACATGCTAATTAATGCTAACATGTTAGCAAAATGTTAAAACATGTTAGCAAACATGTTAATTCATGCTATCAACATGCTAAAACATGCTAATAACATGCTAATTCATGTTAACATGCTAGCAAAATGTTAAAACGTTAGCAAACATGTTAAATCAGGTTAGCAAACATGTTAATTCATGCTATCAACATCCTAAAACATGCTAATAACATGCTAATTCATGTTAACATGCTAACAAAATGTTAACAAACATGTGAAATCAGGTTAGCAACATGTTAATTCATGCTATCAACATGCTAATAACATGCTAATTCATGATAACATGCTAGCATGCTAATAATTCATGCTAATAATTCATGCTAACATGCTAGCAAATTGTTAAAACATCTTAGCAAACATGTTAAATCAGGTTATCAAAATGCTAAAACATGCTAATTCATGCTAACAAAATGTTAAAACATGTTAGCAAACATGTTAAATCAGGTTATCAACATGCTAAAACATGCTAATTCATGCTAACATGCTAGCAAAATGTTAAAACATGTTAGCAAACATGTTAAATCAGGTTAGCAACATGTTAATTAATGCCAGCAACATGGTAAGACATGTTAAAAATATATTACAATTTTTAGTAAACATGTTAAATAATGCTAACAAAATGTTAGCAAAGTGTAAAACATGTTAGCAAAATGTTAAATCAGGCTAGCAACATGTTAATTCATGCTAGCAGCACTCTAAAACATGTTAGTAACATCCTAAAAATATTAACATGTTAAATCATGTTAGCACAATGTTAATTCATGTTATCAATATGTTAAAACATTATTAATGTGTAAAAACATGTTAACATGTTAATTCATGCTAACAACATGGTAAAAATGCTAGCATTTAAAAACTAAAAATGTTAATTGATGTTAGCAGCATGTAAAAAAATGCTAAACACATCTTAAAAATGTTAGCAACGTGTTAAATCATTTTTGCAACGTTAATTCATGTTATCAACATGTTAAAAAATGCTAGCAATGTGCTAAAAAATGCTAACATGTTAATTCATGCCATCAGCATGTTAAATCATATCAACGTGCTAAAACATGTTAATTCATGCTAGCACCGTGGTAAAACATGTTAAAAACATGCTAATCCATGTTAGCAGCACCCTAAAACATGTTAGCAATATTTTAAAACATGTTAGCAAAATGTTAATTCATGCTATCAACATGTTAAATCATGTCAATGTTAACAACATGCTTGCAAAATGTTAAAACATGTTTTAAAGAGGATCTATAATGCTTGTTTAGATTTTCGCCTTTCTTTAGTGTTTCTGTTTGAGCATGAAAAACCTCTGCAAACTCCCTGAAACGCCTCCATCTTGAGTTTTCGTCACAATATCCCTCATTTAAATAATTCATGCGCAGAATAAAGGGGCGGGGCCTGCTTGAGTTAGTTAGTAGTGTGTTGAAACTGGCGGTTATGGTAAGGGGCGGGACATTTCCCAAACGCCAATCACATCACACTGCTCCAGCCGACCAATCAGAGCACATTGTGCTTTTCAGAAGGCGGGGCTTCATAGAGACAGGAACTAAACAGAGCGTTACTGACAGACTGGGAAGAGAGGAGCTGCAACAATGGAGAATATGAGGAAAATAATCAACATTTAATCTAGTTGAGCCCCAAAACCACACTTGAAAGGTGCCGAAGAACGTCTTTTTAAAAGATGTAATATAAGTCTGTGTCCCCTGAATGTGTCTGTGAAGTTACAGCTCAAAATACCACATTTAACAGTACATTAGCAACATGATGATAAAACATTTAGAAAGACAATTTACAAATATCACTAAAAATATCATGGATTATGTCAATTATTATTGCTCCATCTGCCATTTTTCACTGTTGTCCTTGCTTGCTTACCTAGTCTGATGATTCAGCTGTGCACAGATCCAGAAGTTAATACTGCCTGCCCTTGTCTAATGCCTTGAACATGAGCTGGCATATGCAAATATCGGGGGCGTACATATTAATGATCCCGACTGTTGCGTAACACTCGGTGTTATGTTGAGATTCGCCTGTTCTTCAGAGGTCTTTTAAACAAATGAGATTTACATAAGAAGGAGGAAACAATGGAGTTTGAGACTCACTGTATGTCATTTCCATGGACTGAACTCTTGTTATTCAACTATGCCAAGATAAATTCAATTTTTAATTCTAGGGCACCTTTAAGATAATATGACACTCATTATCCTTTTCCCGCAGTTACTCTAAACCCACTGCTGAGAAACTGGAAAGACGACTGGGCGTGATGAGAAAACAAAGCAGCCTATCGGATGTCAGCGTTCACATCGGCATGGGAGAGCTGCGTCGGTCCTCGCCCAAACTCAGCCTGCTGGACCGCATCGTCAACTACAGCCGGGCCTCCATCAACTCGCTCCGCTCGGACAAACACTCGATGAACAGCATGGCCCTCAGCGAGCCCGACAAGCACTCTCTGCTGGTGGGCGACGCTCACTGCGACGAGGAGATCGTTTGAGGCTCTCTTGCTTTACCTCAGTGCCTGTAGACGAGCAGGATCTGTGTCCAAGCCCAACATTCAATCAGGTTCCTCATGAATATGACCACTGTGATGCGGCATTGATTGTGCGGCGCTATAACACGAGGCTTTCTGACGGTCTCTGTTTACATTGAGCCGGCCGTTTTACGATGACAATCCATACGATAAAAATCAGCTACGCCGCAGATTGTCTTCAAAAAGTTTTAAATCGATTTTATTTTTGTGAAAGTGACAATTTAAGAGGGATTTATTGTGTTTTAATGGTAAGGATTAAGTTGATATTTATTGCATCATTTATTTATAGCATTTTATGTAGTTTTTGTCTGACATGACGGAATTTCTTTTAAATGTGAACAAATGAACTCTATTTTCTAAGGCCGTTTCGGCTGCGCGCAGTACATTCCAAAGAAAGCAGTGTTTCCAAGGATTGGTGAACCGTCATTCGTAATCAGGAATGATCGGGTCACATGTTAGTAACCAATGTTCAGCATATTCATTTTTTTTATTGTTTGTAACACTTGAGCTGCCTTTGCTATATTTAAATGCGCTTTTAAATGTATTGTTTTTTGCTTGCTTGACTTTATTTTAAAACATAATGCTCTGTCTGAACCGAGACTGACATTTTATTAGTGGAGCACATTTGTACACGGCCGTTTGTGCATTAAAAGGGTTAGTTCACCCAAAAATGACCCTCATGCCGTTCCACACCCGTAAGACCTCCGTTCATCTTCGGAACACAAATTAAGATATTTTTGATGAAATCTGCATAGGGAGCAATGACATTTCCTCTCTCAAGATCCATTAATGTACTAAAAACATATTTAAATCAGTTCATGTGAGTACAGTGGTTCAATATTAATATTATAAAGCGACGAGAATATTTTTGGTGCGCCAAAAAAACAAAATAACGACTTATATAGTGATGGCCGATTTCAAAACACTGCTTCATGAAGCTTCGGAGCGTTATGAATCTTTTGTGTCGAATCATGATTCGTGATTAATATTAATATTGAACCACTGTACTCACATGAACTGATTTAAATATGTTTTTAGTACATTAATGGATCTTGAGAGAGGAAATGTCATTGCTGGCTATGCAGATTTCATCAAAAATATCTTAATTTGTGTTCTGAAGATGAACGAAGGTCTTACGGGTGTGGAACAGCATGAGGGTGAGTAATTAATGACATTATTTTCATTTTTGGGTGAACTAACCCTTTAAAGCCCTTAATAGATACATGTCACTACACAGCCTGAATCAGGTTACTGAAATATATTACTGACATTCTGAGCTTTCAAAATACTGAATGAAAATGATCTAAAATAAAAAAAAAAAGTTATTCAGAGGAAGTTTTGTTACTGTATTATTCAAGGTCAATTAAGAGATGCAGTCTTCAAACGAAACAAGTGCACTCGATATTAGCTGTTGCTTGTTTTTGCCAAATGTGTTCGACAATGTGAACATGCTGAAATTGTGATTTTATGCTGTCGATTGTTTCAGTAAATGTGCTCTGGGACAATTCTTATTGTAGTTTTGCATCATATTCTCTTAATAAACAGCCAGTTTTCAATTAGCCAACATTCATCACGTCCTTTTTTCCAGTGTGATTGTTGATTTACATAAAAATGTGCCCTTGCTCGCAATGCAAAGAATAAGAATTCTGTCAAACTAGATGGTAATTTTGGATTTCTAAAGTTTTGGTCACATTAGCGACAAAACAAAATCAAAGTAAAGTGTAATATTCACTTCTGATAATCTCTTAAATATCAGTCAGAAATGGCATGTGTTCTCTCCAGTTTCTTTAGACAATCTCCTTGTTTCATTCCTTGAATTGTTTGTGACGGCACATGCTAGTAGATGAGTTGAATCAACTCCACAGCAACTACATAAATTTATCCACTAACATTCAGAAACGTCTAAAAGTTGTAACTTCTTCCTGAGTCTCTCCATCAGTGTCGACTCCGGTTTGAACAATGTAAGGATGAACACTTTCGTCATTTTGGCTGCGTGAGATTCTCCAGCTTTGTTGTTGTTGAGCTGTTAAAGCTCCGCCCTCTTCTGGAAAGGGGGCGGGAGCAGCAGCTCATTTGCATTTAAAGGGACCCACACAAAAACAGCGTGTTTTTGCTCACACCCAAATAGGGGCAAATTTAACAAGCTATAATAAATGATCTGTGGGGGATTTTGAGCTGAAACTTCACAGACACATTCTGGAGACACCAGAGACTTATATTACATCTTGTGAAAAGAGGCATTATAGGTCCCCTTTAATGTGTTTGTAGAGCAAAAGTTCACAGACCAAATAGTCTAAATTTGCAAAAGGAAAGAGTGTTTGGAAAAGAAAAAGTCCACATTTCACTTTGCTGCCACCTATTGATGAACCACAGCAACTTGAAAAGACTCAAGCTGTTTATCTTCATAATTTTTCAATATGAAAGTAAATGTTTATGCAAGTTTGCTTGAAAACATTTTAGAGTAATATAGATGTTTTGTTAGAAAAAGAACAAATCTAGACTGTTTTGAGCAGTCATGAGTTAAAGCCTGTAATTAATTTAATTCAATCCATTGAAGTCAATGGAGATGGTCATTCTCATATTATATGATCGTATAAATGTAATCTAATGATACAGATTCAAATAAAATTTCTCACAAATATTGATAAAAAAAATATATATTTTGCTGTAGTTCTTAAAAAATTGGAAATTTTGAAGAATTTTTTAATTAATAAAAAGAGGGTAAATGATGTAATAATGATTTGAAATGTTTTCATGTTTAAATCAAAGCTAAAATCTTATTTTTTATCTACAGTGTTTAACAACAATTGAATTTTATTGTGTCTATTTTACTCTGTAAATTGTTTGAAGCTTTCTTTTTTATGTATTGTTTCTAATGTACAGCACTTTGGTCAACCTTGTGGTTGTTTTTATATGTGCTTTATAAATAAATAACTAACTAACATAACTTGAATGTTTCTGTCTCAAAATAAATGGTTATAAAAATGAACTATCCAGAAAATGCTGGGTTAAAAACAACCCGAGTTGGGTTGAAAATAGACTGGGTAGTTTTATTTAACTCAACTATTGTGTAAAAATGACTGCTTAAAATGAACCCAAAATATGTTGGAAATTAACATTTGTTAATATGTTTAATAAATTAACATATATTTATAGGTTAAATGAGTAATAATTAAACAATAAACATTTATTATATTGCTTAAATGTTCACCTAGCATGTTTTAGAGTGTTGACTTCGCATTGTTTAATTATTTCGATTTATTAAATAAATAAAAAAGTTAAATTGTTATTTACTTGAGCTCAGTAGATACGTTTATAAATTATGAACGACATTTTAAGGATGCAGCTCATGAACTCCGCGCAGTGCACGCGCAGCGCCGCATCCTTCCTTCATCGCGCGTTCATGTGCCAGTCTTGGATAAAGAGGGAGGCACGCGGATTTCGGAGGATAACCGGAAACAGCAGGTTGTTGTTGAAACATCTCTCATAACTACTAAAGAAAACACAAAATGGCTTTGACTCAAGAAACGATCTTAACCTTTTTACTGGAGCACGGAGGAAAGGTGAAAAACTCGGAGCTCGTGAGTAAGTTCAAAGGACTTCTAAACTCCAGCGACCCCGCGGAGAAGAAACGAAACAGAGACCTTTTCAAACGACTGGTCAACAACGTCGCAGTGGTCAAACAAGTCGATGACGTTAAGTACGTGGCTGTGAAGAAAAAGTACCAGCTGGAAAACGACTTAAAATGTAGCAAACCAGAGATTGTGGATATTATTAATAACAATTATTGTCATTGCTCCACTCAAACTGTGAGGAACAGCAGTGCAAGTGACTGTAATGTAGAGTCTTTGACAGCAAGAGTGCTCAGCGTGACAAGTGATGCCAGAAGTGGGTCTGTTTTCGCTCTTGTGGCCGTAAAATCTCCACAATGCGAGATGCAAAATGATCAAACACGCTTCAAAACACTGACAGCAGATGCAGAACCAGTCAAAACAATTGCATATCATATATCTGGAGAAGGTTTTCCATACGGAGCCAAACGAGAGGCGCAGGGTTCGCCGCATCTGCGAAAGTGCACAAAAATCACCAAATGTGATGCAATTCCGTTGGGATCTGTGGAACATGAGTGGCTTGTGAAATCCGCGACAGGAAGCTGGCGTCAGATCTCCAGCCTCCTGCTGGAAGACCCTCATCTGGCAGAGAAGAGGAATTTCATGTCTGGATTCACAATCCTGCATTGGGCCGCTAAAAGCGGAAACGGTGAAATGGTGTGTAAAGTCATTGATGTTTCCAGACAGAGCGGTGCAGGGATCGATGTTAATGCCAAGTGTTACGACGGGTACACACCTCTCCACATCGCCGCCATTCACAGCCGTGAACGTGTGTGTTCACTGCTGGTGTGTGAATACGGTGCCAGCGCTGACATACGGGATAACAGCGGTAAAAAACCCTACCGTTATCTAAGTCAAGATGTGTCGACCGAAGTCAGAAAGATGCTCGGAGACCCTCGCTGTGTGCAGCAGGATGCTGGGAATTATTTGAAGGATGAGCAGAACCTCCGGAGAGGATTCAGCACTCTGAGTAAACTATTTCAACCTCACGGCGCTGGACATAAAAAGAAATACAGACGTCGGCCAAGCTTCCATTTCATTAGAGAGAAAGAGCATTGCACTTAATCGATGAAAGATAACCTCTCACAAGAAACAGACGTGACTTTATTGTTTAGTTTGTGTAGTTATTCATTTAATTGGTAACTGTACAGTGACAGCTGTGCACTCGACTGCTGATTTTATTTGTTAATGAGGTTAGTAAGTAACAAGAAATTAATTTACTATACTTACACAGCTGAAAGGGTGTGTTCGGGTCATATTTTACCCCCAAAATCGACTAAAAAGGCCCTATCATACACCCCGCGCAATGCGACACCAGTGTTTTTTGCTAGTTTCAGCCTGACGCAGATATCATTTTCACGTCCAGCGTCACGTTGTTTAAATAGTAAATGCTCTCGCGCTCATCTGTGCGCTCATGGGCGTGCTGGTCTGAAACGAGGTGTGTTCAGGTGCATTGTTGGCGTGTTGCTATTTTGAGGAAATGAAAACGACTGCGCCATTGATCAACTGAAACCTGCTCTAAAGTCAATGGCGCAGAATTTTTTTTGTTATTCGTAAGGAATAAAGGCAGGTGCACAACACGCATCGATTCGCATCGCGTCTGGTGTGGACAGACAAACTGCTTGTCGCTAGAATCTTATCGCATCTCGTTCGGTTAGGAGTCGGACACTATAATCCTCAACTAATACTCTAATGAGAGTGTACTGTGTAGTACATTAGTAATACTCTACTGTAGGTGAAATGTTACTTATAATCAACAGAATAAAGTCTAAAGGGGACCGTCAAAATAAAGTGTTACCAAAAAACATATAACTCAAATATATCATTTCTTAATAAAAATTATATGTAATTCCTCAAAAATTCTCATTACTGTTAATGCAACAAACAAACAAAAACATTTAAAGTTCATGAATTAATGCTGAAATGAAGGAAACAACTTTTATTACAATATTTTTAAATCTACACTCTAAAAAATGCTGGATTGTTTCAATGCACATTTGGGTCAAATATGGACATATTCAATATTTGCCGTTTTTCAGCCCACATTTGTGTCAAATATGGACAAATATTAAATATTTGCCCGTTTTTCAACCCACATTTGGGTCAAATATGGACAAATATTAAATATTTGCCCATTTTTCAAACCACATTTGGGTCAAATATTAAATATTTGCCCATTTTTCAACCCACATTTGGGTCAAATATGGACATATTAAATATTTGCCCGTTTTTCAACCCACATTTGGGTCAAATATGGACAAATGCTAAATATTTGCCCATTTTTCAAATCACATTTGGGTCAAATATGGACATATTAAATATTTGCCCATTTTTCAACCCACATTTGGGTAAAATATGGACAAATATTAAATATTTGCCAGTTTTTCAACCCACATTTGGGTCAAATATTAAATATTTGCCCATTTTTCAACCCACATTTGGGTCAGATATTAAATATTTGCCCATTTTTCAACCCACATTTGGGTCAAATATGGACATATTAAATATTTGCCCGTTTTTCAACCCACATTTGGGTCAAATATGGACAAATGCTAAATATTTGCCCATTTTTCAACCCACATTTGGGTCAAATATTAAATATTTGCCCATTTTTCAACCCACATTTGGGTCAAATATGGACAAATGCTAAATATTTGCCCATTTTTCAACCCACATTTGGGTCAAATATTTTTTTGACCCAAATTTGGGTTGAAACAACCGAACATTTTTTAGTGTATTGTGAATGATTATTGAAAATATTCTGAATTACAAAATAAAACATAAAATGTCTTTGTAATGCAAATTTGGGGGGAAATATGCTTGTCGTTCAAATAATGTCACCGTGTGACTTGCGAGAGAATTTTCTGGTTTGCCTCAAACAGTAACTCTGTCATCGTTCATATCTGATGGTTGTGCCGTGCGTGATGCCTGGAGAAACACTCGTGTCATTGAGTGAAGGGAGAGAGGCCTCTGTGTGGGATGTCGGCATGTCGTCCTTCAACTCATGTTACGCTTGATGCGACGTCTGTGTAATACTGACGAGATCAACTCTAGCTCAGGTCTGCGAGAGGCCTTGGCAAAATTAGGTCAAACTTTATGCAAATGACCACATTACTGATATAAAGTGTGAGAATAAAACCACAGTTTTAACCAGGAATTTATGAGTGTTAGAAACAGTCTGGAAAACATAATGAGGCCTTTGTCAGGCAGCGATTCAGGCGTGATTTCACGGGCGCTGGAGCTTAGCATAACTTCATTCAGTCTTTTGACGGGTGTGCAGCGATCTGTGATGATGTCAGCGCCCTCGCCTCTCAGAGCGGCTCTCCTTCAACTGCGAGGTCAAGGTCGCTTCAGAAAGTGGATCCTTTGGGTTCAGAGCTATTCTGAGCCAAATCTGAGCACTTAAAGACTAGTATATCTTAAGTATAAAAGTTTATTTTATTATTATTAAAAATTTATGTAAATAAATGTAAGAGTTGTTTTAGATGCATTTTAATTCTTGACTGTATTGTTATGAATCTGTCACAATTGTAGGCAGTCAGTGTCTCTGTGTTAGAGAAGCAAGATAGTTCTTTGTGTTTTGCTGCCTAATTTATAGGGTCATTGTTCGACCTCCAGATGAGACTGCTTATGTCACAACTTATTTGACTGAGGAAATATACAGTTCCAAAGTATCCATTTCAAATAAATTTGGCACAATTCAAAGTCATTGTTTCCTGGTGTTTTTGTATTAAAGGTAAAATTCAGAATGATAATGTTTGGGATGCTTCAGTTCAATGCAGTTGGATTTAGAATGTAAACAGCACTGTTAAAGGGACAGTTCACCCTAAAATGAAAAGAAAATCAGATTCCATCAGTTGAAAAGAAATGAAGGTTTTTGAGGAAAACATTCCAGGATTTTTCTCCATATAGTGGACTTCACTGGGGTTCAACGGGTTGAAGGTCCAAATGTCAGTTTCAGTGCAGCTTCAAAGAGCTCTACATGATCCCAGACGAGGAATAAGAGTCTTATCTAGAGAAACCATCGACCATTTAAAAAAAAAAAAGAAAAAGAAAATTATATACTTAAGCACAAATGCTTGTCTTGCACTGCTCTGTGATGCTTCACGCATGACGTAATCATGTTGGAAAGGTCACACGTGACTTAGGTGGAAGTACCACGGTAGGGCGAAAAACTTAATTTAATTTTCTCCTCCAACTTCAAAATCGTCCATCATCGTTGTTTTACCTTTTTTTGTAAAGGGTGTTTGACTTACTCTTTGTAAACACTGGATCGGTACTTCCGCCTACGTCACACGTGACCTTTCCAACATGATTACGTCATGCGTGGAGCATCACAGAGCAGTGCAAGACGAGCATTTGTGGTTAAAAAGTATATAATTTTTTATTTTTTCTAGAAAATGGCCGATGGTTTCTCTAGATCAGACTCTTATTTCTCGTCTGGGATCATGTAGAGCTCTTTGAAGCTGCACTGAAACTGACATTTGGACCTTCAACCCGTTGAACCCCAGTGAAGTCCACTATATGGAGAAAAATCCTGGAATGTTTTCCTCAAAAATCTCATAAACATCTTGGATGACATGGGGGTGAGTTAATTATCAGGAAATTTTAATTCTGAAGTGAACTAATCCTTTAAAACAGTGAAATAATTTAGCTATTAAGATTGAGTTTTTGACAGCAATTTGAAAAGAGTATTCATTTTCAATGTATGTCTGCTGCTGGAACAAAGTTGCAAAACATTAAATTGCATACATACATATATATATATATATACACACTTTTTGCCATTGAGATGACTTGAAAAAAGTGTTCCAATCACCCTGAATTCAGCNAGCCTGTAAGTGCCGTCTAAAATGTTCTTGTAAAATAATCATTTTTATCAAACACACATTTATGTTCAGTTATTTCACTTTAATGGCAATTAATAGGTCATTTTCATTGCCATTTAAGTGAAATAACTGAACATAAACATGCGAGCTTGATAAAAATGATTATTTTACAAGAAAAATATATATATATATATGTATATTATTTTATATAATATATTGTTTTCCCACAATGATGTCACTTCCTGCATGATGATGCCATTAGGGAACTAAATATCTTGTTCATTCAGAAGCTTTTCCAATAAAAACAATATTCCCCCAAAACATTTTGTTTTAAAAAAGTTTGATGCAAGAAAAATGAAGAAACACTTGAAATATTTATTATTAAACTACCAATTTTTGATGTTAGTTGTATGGCACTGTGGGAACATCTTCATTAATGGTGATGGTGTGATCATACTAATATTTTCCATCTTTAAAGCATTTTTTATATTTTGTGCAATATATAAGACATATTGGGAGTTTGTGGCATTAAATCTCATGTGAAGGGACTGCAGAATGAGAGCACTGATCCTCAGAAGAACAGGCTGGAAATGTGTTTCATAATTTATGTTGGGAAGAATCGTGTCCTCGTGACGCACGTTTCCAAAAAGCCCAATTTCTGTTGTTAGACAAACTCGCACTTTATCTTAATCTTCAATTATACAGACCTGATCAAAGTCATCGACAGCGAGTCTAAAATAAATCTTACTCGATACAGTTAGTGGACACCTATACCGTCTTTGGTGGCAAAAATTCGCCGTGATTGCGCACACCTGTCCGTCAGTAAGGGCGCCGGAAGCGAGGTTTGGCCGGAGACTCTGCAGTCTCCTCCGGACTGCTCTTAAATAAACGCACTTTATTTATTATGGCGACGCCGCGTTTTAAATATGGTGCGCGTTGTTCCCTATCCAGATCCTTTATGGTTCTCGCGGTCATCAGCCTGTCATTTACATCAAGCTACAACTTTGAGAACGAGTCTGTTGAACCCGACGTCTCCCTTCACCATGGGAATATCCTGAGCCCTTTGCTGAAGGCTTTGTCAGAGCAGAACCCGTGGGGAGAATTCACACCTCGAGCCAAACCCGACTCCAGATATGTGCGTTACATGAAGAGACTGTACAAACTATCATCCAAACCGGACAGGAGTCACGAGGCCTCTCACCTGTACAACACTGCGCGTCTGATCACGCCTCGGGAGGAGTGTCTCGAGCAGAACCGAGGTGTGTGTCTCTGAGTTGGATCAGATATGTTTACAAACTGTTTGAATAGATGCAGTTGCTTGTTAGGATGTTTTAGGGTTAATTTATTCAAATGCAAATGCTATATATATATATAATTTGTATATATTTGTATATAGATATAATGATACTGGGCATTCATTTTCTCCATATAAAAAAATCTAAGCATGCACCAAAACAAACTACAAGATATTATTTCCTTTGAGGCAAAAACGTATTTAATTACAGTATGCATCCCATTAAGCACTGCAAAAGATGAACAAAAAAAATTATGGTACTGTATAGAACACTCTGATTTGTAGACTTTTAAGTAAAAATATTTTACGCAGGGTTGCCAGGTTTTCACAACAAAACCCACCCAATCAAAACTTCTCAAAACTAGCCCAATCGTGTTCCAGGGGGTAAAATCCGTGTTTTTGGTGGGGTTCCCCTCGTAAAATTTGCATTCCAGGGGCTAAATATCATGTTATTTGGGGTCGCTTCAATTCGCGGCCAGGGTGCCAGGTTTTCACAACAAAACCTGCCCAATTGACACTTAAAACTAGCCCAATCATGTTCCAGGGGGTAAAATCCGTGTTTTTGGTGTGGTTCCCCTCGTAAAATTTGCATTCCAGGGGCTAAATATCATGTTATTTGGGGTCGCTTCAATTCGCGGCCAGGGTTGCCAGGTTTTCACAACAAAACCCACCCAATCAAAATTACTCAAAACTAGCCCAATCGCATTCCGGGGGGTAAAATCCATGTTTTTTGGCAGGGTTCCCCTTGTAAATTTCACATTACAGGGGCTAAATATCAANTAAATATCATGTTATTTGGGGTCGCTTCAATTCGCGGCCAGGGTTGCCAGGTTTTCACAACAAAACCTGCCCAATTGACACTTAAAACTAGCCCAATCGCATTCCGGGGGGTAAAATCCATATTTTTTTGGCAGGGTTCCCCTTGTAAATTTCACATTACAGGGGCTAAATATCAACCAGCGGACATGAAAAACAACCCGCGGCCAGAGTTGCCAGGTTTTCACAACAAAACCCACCCAATCAAAACTACTCAAAACTAGCCCAGTCGCATTCCGGGGGGTAAAATCCACATTTTTGCCGGGTTCCCCTTGTAAAATTCGCAGTCCAGGGGCTAAATATCATGTTATTTGGGTTCGCTTGAACCCGCGGCCAGGGTTGCCAGGTTGTCACAACAAAACCCACTCAATCAAAACTACTCAACTAGCCTAATCGCATTCCGGGGGGTAAAATCCACGTTTTTTGGCAGGGTTCCCCTTGTAAATTTCACATTACAGGGGCTAAATATCAACCCGCGGACATGAAAAACAACCCGCGGCCAGAGTTGCCAGGTTTTCACAACAAAACCCACCCAATCAAAACTACTCAAAACTAGCCCAGTTGCATTCCGGGGGATAAAATCCGCATTTTTGCCGGGTTCCCCTTGTAAAATTCACATTACAGGGGCTAAATATCAACCCGCGGACATGAAAAACAACCCACGGCCAGAGTTGCCAGGTTTTCACAACAAAACCCACCCAATCAAAACTACTCAAAACTAGCCCAGTCGCATTCCGGGGGATAAAATCTGCATTTTTGCTGGGTTCCCCTTGTAAAATTCGCAGTCCAGGGGCTAAATATCATGTTATTTGGGTTCGCTTCAACCCGCGGCCAGGGTTGCCAGGTTGTCACAACAAAACCCACCCAATCAAAACTACTCACAACTAGCCCAGTCGCATTCCGGGGGGTAAAATCCACGTTTTTTGGCAGGATTTCATTTGTAAATTTCACATTACAGGGGCTAAATATCAACCCGCGGACACGAAAAACAACCCGCGGCCAGAGTTGCCAGGTTTTCACAACAAAACCCACCCAATCAAAACTACTCAAAACTAGCCCAGTCGCATTCCGGGGGGTAAAGTCCGCATTTTTGCCGGGTTCCCCTTGTAAAATTCGCAGTCCAGGGGCTAAATATCATGTTATTTGGGTTCGCTTCAACCCGCGGCCAGGGTTGCCAGGTTTTCACAACAAAACCCGCCCAATTGACACTCAAAACTAGCCCAATCGCGTTTCAGGGGGGGTCCCCCGGTAAAAATCGCATTCCAGGGGGTAAAATCCACGTTTTTTGGCGGGGTTCCCCTTGTAAAATTCGCATTCCAGAGGCTAATTATTATGTTATTTGGGGTCGCTTCAACCCATGGACATGAAAAACAACCCGCTGCAACAGTGTTAAAGTAGCCCAGTTCCCCGGGAAAACCACAGACTTGGAAACAATGATTTTACATTTATTGCAAAATAGTCAAATACAAATATCTAAACTTAATAAGGAAACTGATTTGACTTCTATGGTGACAACACCTTCTTTAATTGGTGGACCCAAAGTCCTGTCTGCTTAAAGTGACAGTTCACCTAAAAATGAAAATAATGTCATCATGTACTCATCTACATGCCATTAGTCTTTCGTTCTCCTAACCCACTCGATTCATAGGGATTTCTTTTATGATCTCCTGAATGTTTTTAAGTGTCAAAGTTTCAGTTGAGGAACAGAAATCTCTCAGGTTTCATTAAAAATGTCTTTGTTGGTTTTTTAAAAGATGTACGTAAGTTCGGAATGACATGAACGTGAGTAATGATTAAAGAATTTTTAGATGATCATTTTATGTTTATATGTTGAGTAAACTTGAGTAAAATGACTTTAGAAAGATGGCAGCATCATTATTTTATTTTTACACAGAGATTGGTAGATCTATTAGTAAAATCTGTTGACTTTAGCAATCTTTGTTTCATTATATGCCAGTGGTGACAGTTCAAAAATGGGGAAAAAGCACTTCTTGTGTGTTTTTTGCCTCAAGTTTGCATGCCTGTAACTCAAGAAGTATTAAAGATATCTTAATCCTTTTAAGATTCTGATTCTTAACAAACTTTCCTTTTGGTATCTTCATTTTAAAGACCCTCGATGGTTCAATCCCAGAGATATGGAGATCTAAATGTGGCTCCATGAGTACATTGTACACATTTTCAGTGGTCAAAAACCAAATGTGGGTCACTTTGCATTCAGCTGATACTTTTTTCTTTTAAAGAGGAATATCTGAAGAACAAATAATGTTAAAACTAGAAATGTATCTCGTGTTTTTCTATCAACTCAAACTCAATTGCATAGAACATACCTGTCTGAGTGCCATAAATATTCCTTTTCCAAAATTTGCATTGCTTGTAACTCTAAAAATATTCAAGATATCTTAATATCCTTCCAGATTATCATTCTTAATAAACTTTTATATTGAAATCTTAATTTTCAATGCCCTATATAGTTTAATTCCATAGATATGGGGATCTCAAAGCAGCTCCATGTTCAAAATTGTTGTGTACAATTGACCAATTTACTCATGGAGCCACATTAAGATCTCCATATCTCTGGGACTGAACCATCGAGGGCCTTTAAAATGAAGATACCAAAAGGAAAGTTAGTTAAGAAGCAGAATATAAAAGGATATTGAGATATCTTTAATACTTCTTGAGTTACAGGCATGCAAACTTGAGGCATAAACACACAAGAAGTGCTTTTTCCCCATTTTTGAACTGTCACCATTGGCATATAATGAAACACAGATTGATAAAGTCAACAGATTTTACTAATAGATCTACCAATCTCTGTGTGAAAATATAATAATGATGCTGCCATCTTTCTAAAGTAATTTTTACACCCCTCTAATTTGGCTCCAAATCTGAGGTGAAAATGGTCATTTTGACCCCCTCTACAAAATAGTGGATTATTCAGTAAATAATCTGTGACATTTAATATTTAGCTTTCATCACTATTTATGTTAGCCTTTCTACATAAACCAGTGAAATTGTGGTCAAGAGAAGGATGTGTTCCTCAACGGCATGTGTTATCTTGTCAGAATTCTTCATGCAGGATATTTCCTACAGTCTGAATCGAGTGAGGACTCAGGAGCAGTTACTGAAGTCGGTCCTGCTGTACTCTTTCGACCACAACCACATCACCCCGTTCACATCGCTCTGCTATCTCGATGTAAAGGAACAGAAACCCTCGAAGGATCAGATGTGTTCTCATCATCTCAGCACCCAGCAGTCGGTCCCCCTTCTCAGCTTCCGCGTCCACACCGAGAGACGGGTCCGTCGCCGCTGGGTGGAGGTCGACGTGACCTCCTTCCTCCGTCCTCTCATTCAGGCCCATAAGAAGGACATCCATCTGCTGATCAACTTGACCTGCGTTGAAGATATGATCCCAGGACCTGGAGGCCAGATTCATAAGAGCCCGGTTGAGCTAACTCACAGATCTCCGTCCCTTCTTTTGTACCTCAACGACACCAGCGAGGTCGCGTACCAGAGAAGAGCCACGCATGGTAGGATGATGGATCTGACGTCAAACCACTGGGATGGAAAGTCCACGTTGTGGGAGTCAACTTCACGAAAGCGACGAGGAACCCTAAAGAGCACCAATTCGCCTCACGCGAGTATGGAAACCAACATGCCCAAACTCGTCCCCATGTATGACTTTCCGACAGATGACTGCGACCTGTATGATTTCAGAGTGAGCTTCAATCAGCTCAAACTGGACCACTGGATCATAGCGCCTCACAAGTACAATCCGAGGTACTGTAAGGGATTTTGTCCGAGGGCTGTGGGATATATCTATGGGTCACCCATGCACACCATGGTTCAAAACATCATTTACGAGAAGCTAGACTCCTCTGTGCCCAGACCTTCATGTGTTCCCTCAGAATACAACCCCTTAAGTGTTTTGACCATTGAGAACGACGGATCCATTGCCTACAAGGAGTACGAGGAGATGATCGCGACCAAATGCACTTGCCGATAAGATTTTCTTTTTTTTTGTGATGCATTGCTTTGTAAAACACCATCCTATTTTTTTTTTTTTTTTGGTTTTTGCACTGGCCATTCTTATTATGAAGATGATTATGAAATGACCACATGTATAAGATAATTTGCAGATTTTTTGTTTTGTTTTGTTGTTTAACATTACTCTATATCTGATTCAATAATGCTTTGTTTTCTTAGACACTGTATAATAGTTATAATATGGGGGTATTTAATTGGCTTAAAGGATCATTTTCTTCTTTGATGACCAGTTGTGTTGTTTTAAGTTTTTTTTTTTTTCTTTAGGTTGGTGATCTTGTCTTGCACTTTCTATTCCATAAACATGAATGGCAAAAATTTTAATACTTCTAGTTCTGGACAGAATATGAAAAGTGTAGTTCTATTGTCTTATCAGAACACTTTTACACTGTTGTTTTAAAACCTGGGAATTGCAGACGGTTGTCTCATGGGCAACCTCGCTCTTCTTGACGTCCAGAAAATAAGTTGCCTTAATTGTGGGCAACTTGATATGTGTTTATTAACTGCTTTAAAGAAAGTAATAGATGAGAATGTGTGTCACATGCCTATTTATATTATTTATGTCTATGTTATTTGGTCTAGCTGGCTTTGGTTTCACAAAAAAAAAAAAAAAGTGGGGGAAAAAGTCCCAAATGAAAATAGAAAATAAAATAGAAAATCAGCAATCAGACTTGATTTTTTTCCTCTAAATCAAACGTTAGATTGTCATTATAAGTATTTAGTAGTTTAGAATCACTGATCTGAATTCTTTTATTAGTGTTTTTACATATTTGACAGGACTAAAAGTCCCTCTTAAAGGGATAGTTCATCCAAAAATGAAAACATCAGCTGCGTCTGAAATCGCGTAGGTACTACGTTTGAATGTAAATTTACTTCATGACTGTTGAAAAAGTATGTTCTATATAGTACGAATGCATGTAGTATTACTGAATTTGGATGTATTACATCCGCCATGTTGTTACTGTCACATGACCTACCAGCGTCAGTTACGTCCCTTCAACTCCATTCACAAATCCTCTCCCGTGGCCTCATGGGATAGTAAAGTGTCCATCGTATGCACACTTCAGAATCTCTCCGGAAGTAGTAAGTCATCCGGGTACTTGAATTTGGACATGCTACTCTGTTCGCATACTGTTTTTCGCGTACTATATAGTAGAGAAGTTTTCGATTTCAAACGCGGCTATCTGTTTTTAACGAATGTGACGATTTTTGTTTTCAAAGTGATTTTTAAGGGACCGTTTACATGAAACCGTTTTCAACTAAAAACGGAAAACTTTTTATGCGTTTAGGCCGTTCAACAGCGTTTTAGTGGCCTGAAAACTCAAACTTTTGAAAAAGGGTTTCAAAGTGCAAGTTTTTGCAAACGATACCGTTGTCATCTCCGTGTAACCTGCAAAAACGCGAATCTGGGAAAACGGTGCACTGCAAAAAATGCTTGTCTTGTTTCTAGTCAAAATATCTTAAAGTTCTTAAATCAAGAAGCATTTTCTTGATAAGTAAAAATTATTTTCTTGTTTTCAGAAAAAATAAGTCAGAATTAAGTGAGTTTTTCCTTAAAACAAGCAAAATAATCTGCCAGTGGCGTCAGCAAAATAATCTTATATCAAACCAAAAATAAGATATCTTGTTTTCAGTTTGGATTAAGATTATTTTGCTTGTTTTAAGGAAAAACTCACTTAATTTTGACTTATTTTTCCTAAAAACAAGAATATAATTTTTACTTGTCAAGAAAATGCTTCTTGATCTAAGAATTTTTAGATATTTGGACTGGAAACGACAAAAATTCAAAGTAAGAACAGTATGTTTTGCAGTGTGACGGCTTGCACATGCGTATTACGAGTCTATCCACCTTACTTTTCCACATGAACGTAAGGTGTTTTCTGTGAATGTGTGAGACTTCCGATTTATTAGCAGCTATAGGGAAATAACGAGAAGAATATCGTGCAGTAAACTGTAAAAATAAGCTGGACAGGCACAAACGCGTGTAGTCTTTCTTTACAAAGTGACATCAACTACTTGTCATAATACGTTTTTAGTCATTTTCACGGATCCGTGTGAACGGATAACGTCATCTGTAGAAAGAAAAACGTTTCTGATTTTAATACACCGTTGTCGTGTAAACGTATCCTAAATTATTGTATAATAGCAAAGTCATTTCACTTTTGAAACGCCTTTCAGGCATATTTAAGTGCAACTTCTATCTCTTTGAATGAGGAAACATCAAATTCTCCAAAGCTGTTCGCCAAGCTTTCGATTAAATTTCATATTTGAAATCACCAATGAAATCTGACAACAACTGTCTCATTAATCTTGTTTCTAAATGTTCGAATCATGACAAAACCCGATATTTTTCAGTTAATGTAATCTGACTGTTTCTATAGGAACCGGAGCTTCGGCCGCTGCAGTGACGCGATGATTTTATCAATCGGCGATTGGCTCTGATTTAGAAGGCGGGACTTATTCCGCCATATTGCGCGTTGCACTTTCTCCCATTCAAAACAATACAAGTGCCTCGTCTTGTGTTATTCTATAGTCTTTGATCATATGCTGTGGAGTAACAGTGAATATGTAAATGGTAACAGTAGTAAAAATGTAAATGGAGTAACAGTAAGTAAATAGTAAAAACAGTTTTTGTTAAAAAAAAAAGTAAATAAGTCCTCCTCACTCAAGATAAAACTGGTGTAGGTCAAATATCTCCTACACAATTTCGAATTTTCCTAAAAAACAACATTTATTTAATAACAGAAAATACACGACATATCTTGTGCTTTGGTTACGTTTCGGACAGTGCGTTTTGTTATCTCTGTTTTGTCTACACGGTTACAGGCTTTTATTTTGAAGTTCAGCGATTGCGGAAGTCGTTCAGTTAAGAGTCCGGCTGCCTCTTAGGTAAGGAAGTAAGTTTTGTTTAGTAGCTGTATATTGTCAACAACAGAATAAGTGAATGTCTCCAAAAGTGTATTTAAATGTACCGTTTCCTATGCACTAAACTCCATATATCAGTAAACTTGGTTCGCTGTTTTGAAACGTTTGTAAGGCTAATTCAGCTGTTTTTCTAGTAGAGACAGTCCACAGGAAACAGGGGAACCGCCTGTGACAGCTGATTCATAACTCTGTCTAGATGTTCACTGTTTAGAAAAGCATGCCTAGGTAGGCACCTCACTAAGAAGACACCCATGCTGAAAGTCCACTTGGGAGCAGTTTGAAAGGTTTTGTCATGGATCCAGAGGTGTCCCTCATGCTGCACTGTGATCCTTTACAAGCTCTTGGAGAACATCAAACACACATAGAAATTT
>RJVU01000233.1:3429673-3466498 GCA_003731715.1 Anabarilius grahami | reverse complement strand
TAATAATATTTCACAATATTCCTGTTTTTACTGTATTTTTAATTAAATAAATGCAGTCTTGGTGAGCAGACGAAACTTCTTTTAAAAACATTTAAAATCGTACCGATCCCAAACTTTTGAATGGTGTATATATATATATATATATATACTTATATGTAATGAATAATGACAAGTTACAGAGTCTAAAAACACACACTTTATACATTTTAACCAGAATTCTTGCTGCTGTAAAAATGATTTTATTTGCCACTCTCCCACACTAGATTCAATCGTCAGAGTTTTCCTGAGATCGAGCAGCACATCGAAGCCGTGTGGAGCGACAGAGTGACCAAAGAACCGTGGCTCTTCAACGGCGCTAAATTCAGACTGCATTCAGCGGAGCTCTGCGTCACGGAAAACGGACCAATGGGAGAACAGCCTGTCCAAAACCTAATGCACTTACAGTGTGGTGAAGGAGACCAATTAGAAAGTGGCAATAAATCCTCGGACAGATTAACAAAAGATGAGCAATCATGTGTGCTAAAATTACAGCTAGGCCTGACCTGTTATAAAGACTACCTCGGGACTAACTGGTCGCGAGAGGCGGGGAATCTGCAGAGTCATGGACGGAATGAATGTGCAGATCCACAGGCTTTCCTCGCGCAGCCGCTGGGGGTGGGCGCTGTCATGGCAACTGCAGATGGAGATGTCGTCCTGCTGAGGAGAAGTCAGAAAGTGGCAGAGGCTGCAGGACTGTTAGACATACCCGGAGGTCATCCTGAGCCAAAGGTGACGTACATCCTCAGGGTTTCAGGAAAAAAACCCTCTAGCTTCCCTTTTTCCCAAAATAATTTTGTTAGATAAATACCTTAAGCACGTTTACTGTTTTATTCTTCCCTCATATTCAAAATATTAAAAAGAAATGTACACTATTTTTCCTCATATTTGAATGGATTAATCAAACTTGAAAACCGGACATCACTTTCAGCCACTACTATGTAAATTTCTATATAATTAAGTGTATTATTATGTATTATTAAGAAATCTCTCCCTGTGGTGTAGATGGTGTGTCCAGAGGTCAGTGAGGAGGTCATATGTGTTGAGCTTCTGCAGGGTAAGGAGAGAGCCGTGGTTTCGGAGATCTTCTCCTCTGTGTGTGCAGAGATCCGTGATGAGGTGTGTATCTGCGCGCTTCTTTAATCACGTATTAAGAACTCTAGTTGATCATTACTTACAATTAGATACACTGTATGCAGTTGTTTATTGTGGTTTAAAGGTGCAATATGTACGATTTTTGCGGTAAAATATCCAAAAACCACTAGGCCAGTGTTATATATTTTGTTCACTTGAGTACTTGCAATATAACAAATGTTTGCAACTATTTGTAAATAGTGAGAAAATTGCAATTTTACCCAAAGCTCCGGGACGTGTGAGGAGTCGCCTGCCAATGGCATCATACCCGCGTTACCCTCGGTTTCCGGTTTTATTTTGTAGAAACCATGGAAACACCAAAGACGCTTTAATATATTTACATGTTTTAATAGACAAGGGAACAACTGTTTTGATATATTTAAAGACAGAAAACTAATTATTGTTACATAGCTCAACACGTTCAGTCTTATCGTTTAAATCTAATTTTCTTGATGTTTTGCGAGTACCATGCTTTACCACGCCTCAGAGAAAACATATTTTGTGAAGTAGCTAACATAACATAATCAGATGCAGCTTTATTTTTAGTAACAGTAATACAGCATTTTCTCCATCATACAGTATGTTTTAAAATTAATCGCATGCCATTTATCAACACAAGCCATCCAGCATTTAATATGATATTGTAAAATCGATCTATCTTACTGCAGTGTGTAACAGTGTCTCACAGCAGCCGCCGAGCGAACGCACAGAGTAACGTTAAAACATCATTTTCAACACACTCTAATGTATCTAATATGATAAACAGAGCTGCGTTACCTCATACTCATGACCGGAAAAGCGGAAGCGGCGCCGGCGACTGTGTCATAATAAAAGTCCCGCTGCTCGTGAGGCGTGTGTTGCACAATCGCTCCAGCTCCTCGTTCAGCTCCACAACACTCGCTCCTGCTCTGCTTCATGCTTCATTAATAATCACATCCATGAACATGATTTCTTCCCGAGTCCTATCCCTATTCTTTTGCACCGTCCGTTGAGGTGGAGACCACATGTCCCAAGATTCCACGCTCAAACTTGCCGTCATCAAGCTACGCCTTTGTTTTGAATAGGCCTCTAGCGGACATAAATATTACATATTGCACCTTTAACTATTATTTACATAACAGAAAACAGTGTGTTGTTATTCAAGGGAAACAATTTGAAAGAGGTGTACCACAGGGCTCAATACTGGGTCCTCTTCTTTTTTTAATATAATATATATTTAGTCTTATTTACATAACAGAAAACAATATATTGTTATTCAAGGGAAATAATCAGATTTATTTATTCAAGAAAGAGGTGTACCACAAGGCTCAATACTGGGTCCCCTTCTTTTTTCTGTTTTCATTAATGATCTTCCCTCAGTTCTTTCGCACTTTTCTGCTCATTTTTAAGCAGATGATACTGTCATTTATACTTTAATTATTTGCGACAGTATCTGACATCATATTTCTTTTTCTTCTTTTAATTAAGAACGTTTTTAGGAAGAAAGCATTTGGAGATTGGAATAATCTACCTTTAAATGTACAATCTTTTATGTTTAAAAATTTTTTTTGTTTTGAAACTTGCTTCAGATGAAATGTCTGTTTATATTTATTAATGGGCAAACATTCATATTTATGTGTTGATTTTGTAGTGGTGTGTGTCGTTTTGAATGAGATGATTGTTGTCTTATCTAACTTTTCTTTATTAGGACCCTCTTGAAAATGAGAAAGGGTCTATCCTAAAGAACAAATCTGTGGCCGTTGGTCTCATCTCTTTCTTTGCTCTTGTTCCTGCTCATTACAGGTGAACGTCCCTGTCAGTTCTCTAAGCAAGCCGTTGTTCATGGGAATTGCGCTGAACCACACTAGTGCAGGCCGGCCCAGCGCAGAGTTTTACGTTCGGTAAACCCCATATTATGTCGTTCAGTCTGTACGCAATGAGCTGTTATCTTACAGAACTACAGTTGTTTTTTACTCTGTGAAGGTGCACTTTGACGACGGAGGAAGTGAGAGATTTCTATAGACGTGGAGGTCCTGAGGCCCATGAGTCCACTGACATACTGTTTCTCAGTCGAGCGGTAAGCATTTATATCCACATCAAGAGACAATGCTTTAACTACACCCGTTTATTTCATGTCTACAAAACAATCATTAAAAACACAGAATTAGACATTCCGTATATAAAGATTCCATCTTTCTCTGTTCTACAGAAAATGCTCCAGTTAAGCGAGCACTCCCCCTTGTGGTCAGAGATGTGTCCTTCAGCAAAAGGTGCAGTGCTGCTGTATCAGAGGGTGATGCCTGATTACTGAATTTAATCAGATGCCAAACCGCCTCTGAATAATGGCACAAGCAGCAGTCGGTTAAACTTTTATCATGTATCACTGACAACATTTTGAGTTGTCTTTCATACAGTAGTGTATTAGATACTTGTTTGAAAAATTGCAAAAACATACCATATAAATACATATATTTTGTATACTGGTGGATGATAAAGGTGTAGTAACAATATTTACACATAGAAGTTCTCGTACTGAATACATATAAAGGTTTCTGTCCCTGCTTTGAAAGTCCAGGAACTAAAAAGGTCATTTGTACAATGAATCAAGCTGTTTGTAAATATATAAAAAATATATTTTGCAGAGATACCTTTGAAATATATTCTTTGTAAACAGGCTGAATCTGAAAAAGCTACTTTTCATATTAAATTAAAAGTTTGAAAACAAATGACTAAGACTTTTTAATTTGGTGCAAATTTGCTTTGACAGTTTGGGATTCACAGAGAAAGTCTTTTCAAAGAAGCTCAAAGGAACAAGATATTATAATACGAAAGAACTTACATGTGTTATGATTAAAACACTGTTATCAAGTCAAAACAAATGATTAATTCTTGTACGTCAATTAAAAAAGTTCAACATAGGTCTATAGAGGAGAAAAATGTCATAAAAATCTGAAACTTGGGAGCACAGACTTAAGTTTGGTCTCTTTATAGAAGACCCTTGGCAGATTATTATGTTGAAGTAAAAGTGAAATAAGAAAAAAGTTGAGGTTTAAGTTTATCAACATTATTTATGAACACTAATTTATATAAAATATGTTTAATAAAACGAACTCAAACTGCTAGAAAAGCAAAGCCATAAATCGTGTCCCAAATTTGAGGTTGATATCTCAAAAAATTTGCTTTCGGTAAGATTTTGTTTGGGTGCGGTACCAAATTTTCCCCATTAGATGCCAGCAAAACTCCACTGGTACACAGTGGTTGAATTTGCTTTATACCGGAGAAAACTATTTGGTAAAAAAAAAAGAAAAAAATTGTAAATTTGAAGCCTTGTTAACAGAATGAAAGCCCATTAACAAAGACTGCATCATTTTATAGTTAAATGACCCTGGGATTAAAAATTGCAGTTTCAATGGGGACATTTTTGTCCTTAAGGTCCTGAGAGGAACTATTTTGTGTTACTAGTGTAAAATAGATTAAAAGGAAATGAGTGTGAAATTCCAATAAAAATACACACTTGTGCCAAAATATATGCAGTTGGCATTAACAGACAAAAAGATAAAAAAAACAACAAAAAGAAAAATGTCCATAAAGACGCACAACCTGGAAGATATTCTCTTTGTACTAGTCACTATAAATAAATGGTAGATGAATTAACCTGATGAGAAATTCAGGTTCACGTTTATTGAGAGAGCAGTTTTCACAATAAATACTTTTCCCAAAACAGTTTTACAGAGAATATTCCCTTACAAGCCACAATGAGAAAATGTGACAATGGCAAGAGAAGCTCTGTAGATTTATACACATTTACAAAATGTTCTTGAATGTATTTTCAGTGCAAATAAGACTGATGTTAAGAAATACCTTTTTTTTTTTTTTTTACAGTACACTGATGCTGTTAACATCTATGAAATAAAACTGAATCTCATGATTTCTCAGTCTTTAGAAAATAGAATAAAACCATATAAAATTTGGAACAGCCCTAAAAATACTCTGCAAACCTCTGCTATAACGTTCCACAGAAGAAAGTCTCACAGGATTCTCAAGACATGAATTTAAACTACCCTTTAAAAACAAACTGCATTCTGGTACTCAAGCTAGATCCTCTTTATAAGCAATGACCTTTGTAAATGAAATTACAGACAGACAGACCCAATTACTGTTATAAAGGTGAAGCACTGCTAATCAAAAAACATGCTGATTTGGGATGTTTTTCCTGCTACACAAAAGTTCTGGGTTTATCAGAAGCTTTCCGACTAACTTGAACAGCCATAATAAATGCTCCCGTAACAACTCTGGTTTTGCTCAGAAAAGCTCCACTGCAAGAAAAACAAAAGATTTATTAAGTATATGCATATTGTGAATGCTATTATTCAACAAGCCATACTTTGTTTTCGTACCTGCCCAGTGTACGGTCTGTAATACTTCCTGTATCTCTGTGGGTCACTGCTGCAACCGAAGGCAGATGGACGGCGACTCTAAGAGTATAATCCACATATAAACATCGTCATATAAACATCCTGCAGATTTTGTTTTGAATATTTAATAATAGTGCAACATCACACTGACAAACTTACATGTGCTTTCTGAAATGCACAGTGTGAGTGTTGATTGTGACAGCCGAATGGACCTCCCCTCCAGCCTGGGAAAATGAAAAGGCACGTTTAGAGCTGTGCAATTCTGGATAAATTGATATCAATAATTTAAAATAGAGATGATGATTCTCCCATGTTTCTGAACTAAACAAAAAAACGTGATTTACTAGAGGTTCTGACAAAATGTTAATAGCAGCAGTCTATTTAAAAATATTTAATTAATTTTAAAAAAAATTAAAAAAAGGTTGAGTGAATGATTCAATGACTCACTCATATATACTTCACTTGTTTCATTACTGGATGAATCAGCATTTTTGAATGAATCTCTTGAATGAATGATTCAATGACAAATACAGGTTTTTAAACAGTCACTTGTCGCCACCTACTGGTGTAACGATGTAATTGCCACAATCTTTATTTAAAGTGTCAAATTACTTTCAAAAGGTGATTTACTTCATTTTGAGTCACCACAGACATCAGTGTTTATATCCGAAGAACTATAAACTTTTATGATAATCTGAATTATTGTAATCAGGGTTTCTGCAGGTTCTATGAAGGTAAATGTAAGACTTTTTAAAGACTTTTTAAGACCAACAACAGGAAATTTAAGGAATAAATTGAAGGGAAAACAATACATATGTTCTCTAAATGTAAATATCTAGGGAGAAACACAATGAGTTGTTTTAGCAAGAGTTTGAAAATATGACTTCCAACAGATATCCATTACTTTTTAATTCATTTTACAAAAAAGGAGCTTGAATTGCTCTGCTCTCGACCACTAAAATACGGAAATAAAGTCTACTGAACCTTCTGATTGCACTGCAAAAAAGTGATATTCTTCCTCAGGATTTTTCTCTTTTCTTTTTTTTTTACAAATAGCTAAACATTCTTAAATTAATTTACTTGAGACGTAAAATGACAAAATATGAAGTCTTAAGCAAACTGAAGTGAGTTTGATTAAAACAATAAATATTTGCCAATGGGCTCAGAAAAATCAACTTAATTCAAAAGGAAATTCAAAGCTAAGGAAAGGAATTCAAAGCTAAAGTTTAACTCATTGACAGATATTTTTCTTGTTTTAAGCATGAACTCACTTAATTTTGTTCAGTTTTTCAAGTCTTAAAGGTGCCGTAGAACGTGTTTTCAAAAGATGTAATATAAGTCTAAGGTGTCCCCTGAATGTGTCTGTGAAGTTTCAGCTCAAAATACCCCTTAGATTTTTTTTAAACTGCCTATTTTGGGGCATCATTAAATATGCGCCGATTCAGGCTGCGGCCCCTTTAAATTCTCGTGCTCCCCGCCCCCCGAGCTCTCGACTCTAATACATTGCATAAACAAAGTTCACACAGCTAATATAACCCTCAAAATGGATCTTGACAAAGTGTTCGTCATGCATGCTGCATGCATGCTTTGGATCATGTGAGTATAGTATTTATTTGGATGTTTACATTTGATTCTGAATGAGTTTGATGGTGCTCCGTGGCTAAAGCTAACATTACACACTGTTGGAGAGATTTATAAAGAATGAGGTTGTGTTTATGAATTATACAGACTGCAAGTGTTTAAAAAATGAAAATAACGACAGTCTTGTCTCCGTGAATACAGTAAGAAACGATGGTAACTTTAACCACATTTAACAGTACATTAGCAACATGCTAACGAAACATTTAGAAAGACAATTTACAAATATCACTAAAAATATCATGATATCATGATATCATGTCAGTTATTATTGCTCCATCTGCCATTTTTCGCTGTTGTTCTTGCTTGCTTACCTAGTCTGATGATTCAGCTGTGCACAGATCCAGATGTTAATACTGCCTGCCCCTGTCTAATGCCTTGAACATGAGCTGGCATATGCAAATATTGGGGGGGTACATATTAATGATCCCGACTGTTACGTAACAGTTGGTGTTATGTTGAGATTCGCCTGTTCTTCGGAGGTCTTTTAAACAAATGAGATTTACATAAGGAGGAGGAAACAATGGAGTTTGAGACTCACTGTATGTCATTTCCATGTACTGAACTCTTGTTATTCAACTATGCCAAGATAAATTAAATTTTTGATTCTAGGGCACCTTTAATTTTACATTTGCATTTCAAGTAAATGTAGATCAAGATATTTAGATTGGAAAAAAGGACAAAAATACAAAAAGGAATATATATATTTTATAATTAAATATTCCTTTTGTATTTGTCCTTTTTAATGCCATGACTTTATGAATTTAAGACCTTCTGCTCTAATTTAAGACCTTTTTAAGGCCTTAATTTGTGTAAGAGTGAATTAAGACATTTTAAGATGCGCAGAAACCCTGTGTAATACAAAAATAATGATACTGTGTGATTGAAAACAATGTTTGTGAAGCTGTTTCATATCTATACATGACAACTGCTCTCTCGAACACAGATCTGAATGATTCCGGTGTGATTGTATATGTCAAAGGTTTAACAGACACAGCCGAATCGTTGTCAATAATGAATAAGTCAATATCACGCTTCAGGATACAAATCTGAACGACGCAACAGCAGAAGTGAAATCATCCCTCAGCATCTCTTCTTACCGCAATGATGAATGAGGTGTTTTTGACTTCCTTGTCTGTGTTTCCTGCGTTTGGGAGGTGCGGGTAGGAGGCGGCGCGCTTCCTCTTTATACAGCGTTAAGAGCTTCAGGGCCTCTTCAGAGCCGAGCTCAGCAAACGTCACCTCGTCCAGATGCTCTCCCTGCTCTGGCAGTGTGAAGCTCACTGGAAACAGGAAGAGAGATGAAAAATGTTTCACAGCAATGTGTCCTGATTGAGTAACTTGAGTTAAAGTCTGACCTTTGGCTTTAAGAAGAGTCATCTCCTGAAGTGCCATGCCCTCCTCCTGCTGCCGCTGTATGAGACGTCTCCCCCACATCTCGTCAGGTGGAAAAACCACCACCGCTCTTCGCTGGTAACCACGGAAACAGAGCATCTTGTGTCGCTGGGCAGATGGATAAAGGTTGGCCTTGGAGATGAAAGTGAAAACGTGAGAACACATGAATGAAAGGACAGCGGATGAAGCCGTAGCTCACACAAATTCCTGATTACCTGATCAAGGATGTAGTTCCTCCGCTTGGTTGCAGCTATCTTGATCAGGTGACTGACGCACTGAGTGGCCTGTTGCAGCATCAGATCTCTGTGATCGGCTCCTGGAGGCTCCTGCAGGAAAACATCAATAAAGAAAAGGAAGTGAGCAGGTCTTATTTCTGACATGCGCCGCTTCACACAATAATCTTGATAGATTTTCTCACCCTCATGCAGTTCAAAATGGAGTTTGTACTCAGAAGATTGTAACGTTTCCTTGGGTTCTGGAGCATATGAGCCTGAGCCCAGTGGGTCTTCCCAGAACCCGGCATACCAACCATCATCAGCACCTGACAGATGAAGAACGAGGGTGAACGTGACAGAAGAGATTTTATATCTCACAATATTAAAGGGTTAGTTCACCCAAAAATGAAAATAATGTCATTAATTACTCTCCCTCATGTCGTTCCACACCCGAAAGACCTTCGTTCATCTTCGGAACACAAATTAAGATATTTTTGATGAAATCCGATGGCTCAGTGAGACCTGCATAGCCAGCAATGACATTTCCTCTCTCAAGATCCATTAATGTACTAAAAACATATTTAAATCAGTTCATGTGAGTACAGTGGTTCAATATTAATATTATAAAGCGACGAGAATATTTTTGGTGCTTCATGAAGCTTCGGAGCATAATGAATCTTTTGTGTCGAATCATGTTTCAGATCGCATGTCAAACTGCTGAAATCACGTGACTTTGGCGCTCCGAACCGCTGATTCATAACGCTCCGAAGCTTCCTGAAGCAGTGTTTTGAAATTGTCCATCACTATATCAGTCGTTATTTTGTTTTTTTGGAGCACCAAAAATATTCTCGTGGCTTTATAATATTAATATTGAACCACTGTACTCGCATGAACTGATTTAAATATGTTTTTAGTACATTAATGGATCTTGAGAGAGGAAATGTCATTGCTCAGGCCTCACTGAGCCATCGGATTTCATCAAAAATCTCTTAATTTGTGTTCTGAAGATGAACGAAGGTCTTACGGCTGTGGAACGGCATGAGGGTGAGTAATTAATGACAGAATTTTCATTTTTGGCTCAACTAACCCTTTAATATTCATCCAGATGTTTGTGTTTAGTTCATTTTCTAACAAGCGTTCCTACCTCACATTCACTTTTAGATCCTGTCGGCAAAGACGCGCGAGACCTTTGACCAGGAGGAAGTACGGCTAGTGTGCAGAAACCAGCAGGAAAAGGATGCCAGGGAGTATCTGGATCAAGATTCACCGAAACCGAACAGTTTTTGCAAAGTACGTGGGGATAGAGAGCTTGACCTCTAAGAGCAGAAGAGGTCAGGCGAAACGCCACTCCAAGAGAACGCCCGTTTTTGTGAAATGAAAGTGTGGCTTCTCCCGTCTCACGGATGAACTGGATCAGGAATAGATACAGATAATGAAGCTGAATTAATGATCTGAATTAACACAAGAGCAATGTGATGTTGATCTGAAGAACATAGTGTGCATAAGCTAAGCTGTGTCCCAAGTAAGGCTGGGTATCACCACAAAAAAAGTTATAAATTAATAAAATAATTATTGTTTTTGATAATAAGGTATTAAATAAGGTTAGGACACCAACATTTTAGATACCAGTGGAACTGAACAATTCTCGATTCCAATTTCGACACCATACCATATAAATTTCAAATATTATCAGGGCTCAACAATAAGGACTGCCCGATGGCCCAGGGCCAGTGCTGTAGGGTGTGCGTTATATATCGTCTATGATATCGTAATTTTGATTTAACGATCTGATATCAGCGAGTATGTCTCACTTTACAAAAAACAAACAAAAACACACACATTGAGTGCACGCATGCACTACGTGACGTAGTCTAGTAGGTTAGACTAGTGCACGTGCATATTTGGTGTACGCATTCACTGCGTGATTTAGTCTATTAAAATGCCCCAGAATTCAAGATATGGGGCAAAAATGCCCCTGTATATATTTCATATTTATATAATTTAATATATTTAACCAATATTACACAGCGTCGTTTTTCTCCAAATATTAGCATTACAAATGTGATATTGGTTTTATTCAGCGTACAGTTTAATGAACAAGAACTTAATATCAAGTGACTTCCATTTAAGACACCAAATCGTCTGTTTCGCCAACGAAAATAGTTCCAAAGTCCACAGCATTGTTTTGCCTCTCTGAGCAACACTTCCTGAATGAATCAGCCGTTTGAATGAATCGGTTGAATCTCAATGATTCGCTCATTAACAGTGATTTGCTGCCACCTACTGGCAGGTTTAATTTCACATTTAAAGTGTTTTCATTTTTTTTTTTTTTTATAATTTCAAATAACAGTATTTAACGTTTTATATTTTCAACATTAAAAACATTTTTATGCATCTGTAACTNACCAATATTACACAGCGTAGTTTTTCTCCAAATATTAGCATTACAAATGTGATATTGATTTTATTCAGCGTACAGTTTAATGAACAAGAACTTAATATCAAGTGACTTCCATTTAAGACACCAAATCGTCTGTTTCGCCAACGAAAATAGTTCCAAAGTCCACAGCATTGTTTTGCCTCTCTGAGCAACACTTCCTGAATGAATCAGCCGTTTGAATGAATCGGTTGAATCTCAATGATTCGCTCAATAACAGTGATTCGCTGCCACCTACTGGCGGGTTTAATTTCACGTTTAAAGTGTCTTCATCTTTTTTAATAATTTCAAATAACAGTAGGCTATTTAACATTTTATATTTTCAACATTAAAAAAAAATGTATGCATCTGTAACTGCTCTTGACTGATTAACTTTAATAAAGTTTCAACTATTCTATAGTTATACATTAGATTACAATTTCTGTTCCTGAAAATCTAGTTTAAACCTACATCAAAAACTTGAAAAGCACCATTTATTTCATTTATATGTTTGTTCTGTTGTATTTATTTGTGCTATTACTTGTAATTTGATTATTTGTTACTATTTTATTACTTACTGTTTATTTGTCTAACAATATTTAAAATAAATTAATCTAGTAGCTTTTGGTGTCATAAACCTATTTATTGAGGTTAAATGTAACAAAGACAACGAAAACAATAACTATGCTTATTTTATAGGCCCATTTTCTTGTCTTTTACTTTTATTATATTTTGTTGTGGGGCCAGTGGAAATTTTGGCGAGGCAAGTAAAAATTTGAACCACTGGCCCGACCGGGCCAGTAGGAAAGATCCTTAGCATTGAGCCCTGATTATAAAAGACAAGTAAACAGTCATTAATAAAAAAAAAAAAGAACAATTAAAGTACAAGCAATAGCACAAATAAATAAATACAACAGAAAGATACAAATGAAGTAATCAGTTTTTTTAGGTATGTCTGACAGTAGTTTTCAGGTACAGAAACTGAATAAAGGATGCAGCCTCTGAATTGGGACACAGCTTTACTATAACCTACTTTAATTATTTTTGAATCTTACTGCATAGCAGCCGATGACATCTCCTTCTGTGAAGGGCTCACCAAACGCCTCTTCCTTCCCTCCAGTTACTATCCTCCCCCGTCCATCAAAACCATACGACAGCTCCACCTCTCCTGAGAGAACAAGAAAAATCTGATAAATTGTTTAATATTTGATTAATTTTGTATTGCTGTGTTAAGCTTAAAGTCCCCCTGAAATCAAAATGTACGTTTTTTAGCTTTTAGTATGAATATGTTAGCCTTAAGGTTATGAATAAGCTGGTGTGTTCCAGAACAGTGACAAAATTCGCATTTAGGAGATATAAGCATTCAAAACTTAGTCTCTCACTTCCCCTAAAATGGATCACAGATTTTCATGACATCACATCGCACTTCAGCTTCTCATCAAATCTTCTGTCCAATCAAATGCTCTCTAGAATCTGAAGTCCCTGTTCGATAAATCGCCCTGTCTTCCCGTTTCAGTTGAAATGACGTCAACGCATTGAATAATGCTGCGCGTTCCAAGACACTTCAGCGGGTCTTTAATCTATAACAGGATCTTAGCACTGCACATTTGTATACTTCCCAACTTTTTCTAAAATTTCCATAACTGTCGAAACCTTTTAGGGTTGTAATACAACTCAAGTTGGCTTGATCCCACTTATGGTTTTCATATCAAAACCACTAAAAATCCAACAAACTTTCATTGAAAGGGTCAAAACTTAGGCTTAAGCTAGTCCTAGACTACAATGCATGTTTGAGCTGTTTGAACTGAAAGTAACTTGTACTGATATATCTTAAAATATGTCAGTGCCATTGGTTTGTCTCAAGATGCACACCAGTAATGTGTTATTCTAGGGTACATTTATAAAAGCTACTTAAATACCCTAATTGAACTTCAAACTGAAAACCTTCAAAACTACAAGCTTTTTCAAAATTTCTGGCCTGGCTTTTTCAAGCCAACTTCAAAGTTTGTCACCAAACTTTACTTATCTAGTTTAATGATGTAATTTTTACCTAACTGAAGGCTCGTGTTGTCCACAGACCAGCCCACTCTGAGCACGTGTAGATCAGGGTCGTAGCTCGTGTCTAATGCAGGTGCTGACAGTCGCTTCACAAACTGGAGACCCCAAAAAATACATATTTTACTAATTCACCAATATGAAAATGAAGGTGCCACTTTTGTTGCAAAAAGTAACATTCACAAGTTCACACCTTGGCTTCGAATCCAACCTTCCCATGACAAAATCCATGGGTCATCCTGCACCCTGACCAAAGCAGAGGGAATTTCTCCCAGAGGAGCGGCTGACCGCTGCTTCCGTCAGAATCCACCTCAAAGTGCAGGTCACAGTTACCTGTAAACACAAACACACGGTTCTTCAGGACAGACGTTCATCTTGAATCAAATGACTTATTCAATATCTGAACATGGATTCAATCTTGATGAATTTACAGGAATCGAGTCGAACATCCTCAAAATCTGTTTCAGCTTCTTCCTCAGGCTCCGGCCGCAGCTCTGGAGTCTTCGCTCTGAGGAAGAACAAGTCAGGAGAAAAAAGTCAGAAATGCTCAAATATATATCGGGATCAGTACGATTTTTTAAATGTTTTTGAAAGAAGTCTCTACTGCTCACCAAAGCTGCATTTATATGATCAAAAATACAGTAAAAACAGTAAAATTGTGAAATATTTACACATACATACACAACAATTCTTTCTGGTTCTCAAATCTGATTGGCTGAGAGCTGTGTGATACTCTAGTGATAACAGCACTCATAACTTTTCACCGTTTGTATCTCTCCGCTTGAAGCGACTGTCATGGCGGCCGAGAAAATCCACATTTTTTACAAATACTACACTTGTTGTACCATGAACTGTAGTTTTAAGAGTTTTTAGGCGAGAATGTAGTTGTTCATACCTGAAATATGTGACTCATATTTAATCATAGAGCCTATTTTACAATTTGTTTAGATGTTTTCGGAGATGCGAGCTCCAGGCCGTCAGCAGCCGTTCAGTGCTCGTGTACCCGCCGAGAACAGCTTCATCTCGGCCAGTGCTTCGGGGATTTGCCGCTGGCTCTTATAGTGGTTAAACATGAGATATAATTCATTTTGGGTACATAAAACGGGCAATCTTTGGTCTTATTAAACTATTACTTGTTCCAGAGCAAATCGAATTGGATTATGTTAAATTTATTAATTTAAAATTGAGGCTATATTTAACTTACATCCTGTAGAGCACTGCTTTTGTACATTTTGACTGAATTGTACAATTGTGTTTATTTCCTATTGTCATTTATAATGGCCATTGTTGTTAATTTAAATATTGTTGTTCAATAAATATTTTTTTATAAATAATATGTTGTATTTGCCACATTAGTGCGTAATATGGATTGAGTGAAAGTTACATTAATACGCCATTAAATGGCGGCAAACTTTACGAGTGAATGAGTCAGTAAGTCAGAAGAGACTTTTAAATTGAAAGGGACTTTTGTAAAGAAAGGACGTTGTTTTAGCGCTGTATGTAGTGCTTGCCGATTTTTCAGATTAATTCAAATTTAATGTTTTGCCTCTTTTATTATTTTTGAAATCGAGAAATCGCGATTTTGAATAAAAATGTTAGCAAGCGTTACAATTAGACATGTTGACAGTACAGCAATGAGAACAACATGATCGGACCTCATGATTGCGCCGGCGCGCCTGATTAACCGCTCTCATTTGACGCTCTAAAACGTGTTATAAAAATGAGACGCAGGCAGTGGAATGAGAAAAATGGAAAAGTTATTAATCGAGAGTTGAACTTTTTTTTTACTTTACCGCCGTGTAATTATTACGCAAGTGACATATCAGTAAGATTTCAGTACAATAAACATTCAGATTTTGTTTGTTTGTTTATTTATCCATGTCTTTTTAGATAACTGGTATCAATCTCAGACAAAATAATTTGCCAGGTCTATGGAAATCCTACTTAGAGGTTGTATTAAGCAAGTCACATTTCTCATGCAATATGAGGAGGAAGAAAGATATTTCTGAAGATAAAAAGCATGAAATGGTGCAATGTTGTGCAAAAGGCATGAAAACAACTAATATTGTGTGACTAAACTAAAATCTGAATGTTTATTCTACTGAAATCTTACTGATATGTCACTTGCATAATAATTGGGAACGCGGTGTAATAGCCTTTTACTGGTGTTATTTATTGCTTTTAATTTTTGGCTAAAAAATATTTAGGATTTTTCTTATTTTATATTATTTCTGAGTATATAGGATGTGTTTAAGATAAGTTTGCAATGCATTTTACAACATTTGCCTTCATATTTCAGGCATATTTTTTGCAAAGATATTTAACAAAAAAAAAAAAAAAACGAAATCGCGAATCGGTCTATCGTTTTGAAAAAAAAATAATCTAGATTTTATTTTTTGTCAAATCGCCCAGCCCTAGCTGTAAGTTATGGAAAATTCCTTTAACCCTTAAATGCATGACTGTTTCGCCAATCACCCTTACATATTCGGGTCTTTATCGACCCAGATCTATATCTAACACGGAAGGATCTCTACCTGTCGCGATAATATAAAATTCCTCTGATATTAGAGTAACAATTACAGAAGAATAAAATAAATCATATTTTGTTACCTTTTGGAGCTTGAAAGGGCTCAGTTTGAGCAGATGTTTTATGCCATCACCACTGTCCTCGTCAGAGCTCATTTCCCAGTAAATTCAGCAAATAATAGGCTATTTTTATGTTTGAGGTCAAGAATATGAGCCCATTCGCCATCTCAAACATATTCTCAAAACTATATAATTTTTAACATCTTCAAAATCAATATTTCGATTGCTAACAGCTTCACCAGATCCATCCAGTGACAGTCATATTTGATTGCGTTCAGTACTTGATCTGCAGTAAATCGCTGAGCCATTTCGTGTTTTTCTTATTATTTCGTTTTCTGTCTGAATGAGTTGTCACTTCAGCATTGTGTATCGGACATTGCCACCTTGTGGAATAAAGGTGAATTGCACTTATTCCGTCATCTAAGATTCAATTATTGTTGTGCAGAAAAAATATACGTACACTCATACACACCTCGGGTCGTTAGCGACCATATATGAATGAAAAAATGTTTATTTCGGTTGCATAACATATAGGCATTCTTTTATAATTTTTTCTTCTTATATTCTTTATAATGAATTGATTGAGGAATACCAAGCAGGTTGATGTCTAACTTAAAAAAATTAATGAGGAGGAGGGTAGTGAATGACGTCCCGGGTCACTAAAGACCCGAGGTATGCATTTAAGGGTTAACTGTATAAAGGAACAAATACAAAGATCGCTTTCCTCAGCGGACATTCGAACAGATGTTTATAATGATATAATATTATAGACATCGACCTGAAGAATGAATGTTATATCAGACACAGGCGAACTCTCTCTCAATAATACTGTACAAAATACAATGAGTTTCAATGGAGGGACTCAACATTCCTTCATTACTAGTTCTAAAGTGATGTTTTAGAATTAATAATGGTAGAAATGGTCAAACTTGAGATTTGAATCCGTGGCGGAAGGAAGTAGTTCCTCACAAAAGATGGTTTTAAAGACACTCTGTTGTTATTTCTTACTTTTTTTTTTAAATCACACTTGTGCCGTTGTATAAATGCAATATCACACTCGTAGCCGTGCGATATGGCTGTATATCAGCACCTCTGTGATTACCTACAGCCGAGCTGATATAAAGCCATATCGCACGGCTACGAGTGTGATATTGCTCATATATTAGGGGTGTGACGAGATCTCGCGAGACTAATATGTGACGAGATTTCTCGTCGAGGCGAAAAGTAGTCTCGTGATGTTGCCATGACAGAGTGGTTAGGATGATTAGGAAAGAATATGCCACCGCTACGTTTACATTACGCATCTACTGTCGTTTTGCTTTGTATTTAAATAAAAAACATTTAATTCAGTTGGATAACGGTCGCCGCCGCTCCATATTCACGGAGTACGCGCGAAAGTGAAAGTAAACGCGAGCGCGCATTCAAACGCGATTTCAATACCCCGCATTTTGAAAGCGGCTCCTGATGAATACAAACATCTCTCAATATGAAAGCTATTTTAGGCTGGGCAGTGTAGTTGTAACCATCTCTTAGCTCTGTATCAAAGAAAAATTTGGTCTTATTTGCACTTTGAATATTGAGAGAGTGATTTGATTATGATTGCACTTATTCGGTTGTTAAGTCTGACGTCACGCGGCAGCGCTTCCGGGTCCAAACGCTCTATCTCATACCACAAGAAAACAATAAATGGTGCTAATATACACACGTAATACTACAAAAAATATATAATTATAACCTTTATCTCCATACCAATATTTCAGATGGCCAGACAATGATTCATCTTTTATAAATCGTTAAAATATTAATGTCTGTGACGCTGTGAGCACGGAGACTGTTGTGTAGAGTATTTAAAATGTTTAACTTTTTAAAATGATTGATGTTAAATATGAATAAATAGCGCTCATAAACGGCCGTCGATGGCATTCTCAAGTGAAACGAGTCGAGGCTTGGACCCGGAAACGGCGTTCCTTACGTCACGACTTAACAAGCGGATGGTAAAGTGTTACCATAACAGTTTTCTCTTAATCTTATTAAGCACAAACAATAAGGTTTAATTTGTTAACATTAGTTAATGCACTGTGAACTAACAATGAATGACTAATTTTATTAACTAACATAAACAAAGATTAATAAATACTGTAGCAAATATATTGCTCATTATTAGTTGATGTTGGTTAATACATTAAAGGTCTCCTAAAACTTCTTTTTAAAAGATGTAATATAAGTCTAAGGTGTCCCCTGAATGTGTCTGTAAAGTTTCAGCTCAAAATACCCCATAGATTTTTTTTAATTAATTTTTTGAACTGCCTATTTTGGGACATCATTAACTATGCACCGATATATAGGTTGCAGCCCCTTTAAATTATCGTGCTCTCCACCCCCGGAGCTCGCGCTTGCCTTAAACAGCAGAAACACAGTTCACACAGCTAATATAACCCTCAAAATGGATCTTTACAAAATGTCCGTCATGCATGCTGCATGCATGCTTCGGATCATGTGAGTAAAGTATTTATTTGGACGTTTACATTTATTTCTGAATGAGTTTGAGGCTGTGCTCCGTGGCTAACGGGCTAATGCTACACTGTTGGAGAGATTTATAAAGAATGAAGTTGTGTTTATGAATTATACAGACTGCAAGTGTTTAAAAATGAAAATAGCGAAGGCTCCGTGAATACAGTAATAAACGATGGTAACTTTAACATTTAGAAAGAAAATTTACAAATATCACTAAAAATATCATGATATCATGGATCATGTCAGTTATTATTGCTCCATCTGCCATTTTTCACTGTTGTTCTTGCTTGCTTACCTAGTCTGATGATTCAGCTGTGCACAGATCCAGATGTTAATACTGGCTTGAATGCCTTGAACATGAGCTGGGATATGCAAATATTGGGGGCGTACATATTAATGATCCCGACTGTTACGTAACAGTGAGTGTTATGTTGAGATTCGCCTGTTCTTCGGAGGTCCATTAAACAAATGAGATTTATATAAGAAGGAGGAAATAATGGCGTTTGAGACTCACTGTATGTCATTTCCATGTACTGAACTCTAATTATTCAACTATGCCAAGATAAATTCAATATTTAATTCTAGGGCACCTTTAATGTTAATAAATGAGACCTTATTGTAAAGTGTTAACATTTTTATTTATACTGTTTTATTTCTATAAGTTTGTGCAAAGGAGTTCAGTTAGGAGGTCAAAACTTGTAGAAGCTCATAAATCATGTACCGCAAGGTCTGAAGAGACTGAAATCATACAGAAGAGAAGTCAGTCAGTCGAGTTTGTGGCAAAACCTTTTACAGTACTTGAGTATTTTACTGAATATGATAATTCATACTCAGAAAGTAGAACTGAAATGACATTCATTACAAGATGATTAGTTCGAAACATTTCAAACGCACCTGCAGAATATTTTTTCTAGTCATGCATTTTGGATTTCTTAAAAATGTCTCGTTCTCGTCACACCCCTATCACATATATATACATACACGCATATATAATCATGTTTGGACGTGTATCATGTTCTTTGAAGAGTATCATCAGCTCATGCTGTTGTTATAGATCAATATCAATACCTGTTGTAATGAATGTCCTCTTTGAACTCATAATAATCTCTGCCTCTCTTCAGCTCCGTGTTTTCCTCTAGGCTGGAGTCCACTGTCAGGAGAGAGACATGATCATCACTTTATTATACCATCAGTGCAAAAACACTTCTTCAATTGTGCTTTAAGGGTGACTTACACTGATCCTGTGGCTCTGAGATGGCCAAGACTGATGATGACTCTGCATCCTCTTCCCCCGTAGCAACGGTTGCCAGGGAGACAGACTGTGGATTCCTCTGCTGTTGTCTGGATGTAACGGCCTCTGGTGTCCATGGATCAGTCTGTGTACTCTGATCAGCATGAGCATTCATGCTAGTGCATACTGGAGACTGCGTCCTAAGAGAGTGAGACTTTGGCTGTTGTGCGGGATCTGTACTCGTCGCTTCACACACATTTTCCCCTTCATCTCCACTTTTGATGGGCGCAACACCGGCTTCAATCGCAGAAATGAGCCGAACCACTAGCTCGGCCTTCAGGCCCTTCGAGTCCAGTCCGCGCTCCGACAACATGGCCCTCAACTCGGCCACTCTCAGCTTTTTGACTTCCGCCAGCAACATTTTCAACAAGACCTGTCAATTCCACATTAAATATAGAAAGCGAATATATATTGTTGTTTAGTAAAGATTGGTCAGTTAGTCCGCACTTACTTACTTTTTGGAAATTTTCACACCCTACCTAGGCTACCAAAACACACAACCCGCTGGAAAGCGATTTAAGATAGTGAACTGGGCGCTGATTGGTTACCGTGAGAGAGCTGATCGTTGATTGGTTACAAGTAGTGACGCATTTTGAATCTTTTTTGCGAATCGGTTCTTTAGAACAAGTTGTTTCAAAGAGCCAACTAAACACGTTTCAGTTTACCTCATATAATAATATTTTGAGCCAAAACTGCTACTTTCTAGGAAATAAAAAAACATTGTATTTTTAAAATAATTAAAGTGTGTTGTCAAATTTGATCATGTGACCCTTTTTTCAGACTGTGATGACGCGTTTTAACGGTTTTAACGGTCATTAATATCGTAAATCCTGCAAAGTTTTTTTATATATATATTTTTTTTTAAATGTATGTACATTTATATCACCATACTATGGAAGCCCGTTTCCGCCACAAAAAAAAAACAAAAAACGCCACTAAAAAAAAAAGAAAATAAGATTGATTACAACTTTTTATCTCACAATTGCGACTTTATATCTCACAATTCTGACTTTTTATCTCGCAATTGCGACTTTATATCTCAGAATTCTGACTTTTTATTACGCAATTGCGACTTTATATCTCAGAATTCTGACTTTTTTTTACGCAATTGCGACTTTATATCTCACAATTCTGACTTTATAACTCGCAATTGCGACTTTATATCTCACAATTCTGACTTTTTATCACGCAATTGCGACTTTATATCTCAGAATTCTGACTTTATATCTCGCAATTGCGACTTTATATCTTAGAATTCTGACTTTATATCACACAATTCTGACTTTATATCTCGCAATTCTGACTTTTTAAGTCACAATTGCGAGTTAAAAAGTCTGAATTCTGAGATAAAAAGTCGCAATTAATCTTTTTTTTTTTTTGTGGCGGAAACGGGCTTCCATACTATACATTGTATTTATATTACCTTAGCATAAAAAAAATAAAAAAAAACTAGTTAACGCTGCTGTGAGGGTGTTTCTTATTGTTTCTAATACAGCGACTTCTCTCTTCTGTTATCAATCGCTCTCTATTTTTTCCCTCTTTTTGAAAGTTGTGAAAACACTATTGTGGAGTAAACAGATAAAATATATTTAATGTATTCTCTCATTCGCCGCATTGCACAGACTGCAGTATTCATGATTACTCGACGACAAATACTAAACTAAAAGACACTCTTCTCTGCTCCTCAAATACATAAACATATAGTGTTTGTTGAATAAACAATTCTTTATTTAGCTTTGCATTGCAAACAAGCAGAGACGGACTATTCACGATACATCAGGGTTGCCAGGTTTTCACAAGACCCGCCCAATTGCTACTCAAAACTAGCCCAAAACTAGTGCAATGGCGTTTCGCAATGGCGTTGATTGTAAAAATCAAGTTCCAGGGGGTAAAATCAGTGTTTTTTGCGGGGTTCCCTTGGTAAAATGAGCTATTCAGGGGCTATATCATGTTATTCGGGTTCGTTTCAACCCGCGGACGTAAAAAACAACCCGCGGGAAACGGTGTAAAAGTAGCCTAATTCCCGCGGACTTGGCAACACTGCGATAGGCGAGTGAGAGCTAAAGTTTTACTGACAGTTTGAGGATCCAATGGAGTTACGATGTTTAGTCACAAGCATAATATGCTACTCTTTATTGGTTAAATATTCGCAAAACCCACAGACAGACATAAAGACCAACAGTGATTTATGATAAAATGATGAAATATGGAGATACAATGTTTTTATTAATTTATAAATTAACTGTCATACAGAGTTTAGAGTGAAATATTAATAATAAAAATGTAAAAAATATATTTTTTCTCCTCATCGTAATTGGGACCTCATGATTCAGCGCGTAAAAATGTCATGTTTTTGAACCTTAATTTACATTTAGATCAGTTTTTGCACGTAATTCATTAAAACCTTGTTTGTTTATAACCTTCATGTTCAATAAACATTCCCGAGATTCGACTCAGAAAAACGATTCATTCGCGAATCTGACGTCACTAGTTACCAGTTGACTCGCCCCGCCTTCCAGCGCCACATTTTTACGTTTTTATCAAGAAGAACCAGAACATACTTATTATTTTAAGCGTAGCATTTATGCTTATAACAGGCAGAGCGATATTTTCATCCAGAATAAATATATCTAAATACAGTCGAGTGAAAGGAGATTTATCACACGCACACTATTGGTCAATCCGAGGGGTTAGAGGTTGATATGTAAATATCCAACATGGCGGCCCCCGTAGAAGACATGTTTTCTCGCTGCGTGGATCCTGTCAAAGCTAGTAATTTCGTGGAGGTCCGATTTATCGATAATGTCAAGGTATGCAACAGTAGTGCCACTATAGAGATGCGTCCTCCTCCAAAAATCCAGTTCAGTCATGCTTTCTTAAGAGGTTTAGCTTTGATTATGGTGCTCGCACCCCTCCCACGTCAGCCGGCTTATGATGCCAGAGCCTAAAACAATGTGCAAACTGTGACCAATAATCATATAATCTAAAATGGAGACATATATGAGGACATGCATTTTAAATGGGGCTCTCCCATCTCATGATCCAGACAGCAGCATGTGTTATTTTGTCTAATCATGTTTCTCCAGGGCAAAGGATTATTCGCCAAAAGGTCGTTCAAAAAGGGTGACACTATTTTCATTGAGCAGCCTCTAGTCTCTTCCCAGTTCTTGTGGAATGCCTTGTACAAATACAGAGGTGAGTGCATGGATCCAGATGTTCCTGATCATATGTTGGTGATGAATGACCTCATTATTCAGATTTGTGGGATTTAACTAAACAGAATGTGAATCAGTGGAGATTGTCCACCTCTGTCACTACCGAAACATGTATGGGCGACTGGTGCAAACCAAAAAACACATTTAAAAAGCATTTAAGTATTCAATTTTTAGATGTTTACTAAGATCCTTCTATTATCTGTTGAATCCCACTATAATATGTAAAATATCAGTAAGATTAATAGATATAAAATCATAATTTGTGTACTTTCAATTGGGAGGTGACCGTCCCGAACCCCTAAACACTAAATTCCAACTTGTGAAAATTATATTGAAATAATTTTATAATTATATTTTTTTATTTTACTTTTAAAGTGAAGATAAAACAATATATTTATTTTATTTTTAAATCATGAAACTTTATGTAAAAAAAAATGTGTCCCGCATGTTCATGTCACTACCGGAACAGTGTGTGTTTGAGTCATTGATCTGAGACTGATTTGAACACACTTCTACATTTCTGATCAGGAAATATTCCTCTCACAGCCTCTCTTTCACAGTAAATGTGTTCTGAAGTCTGAAAATCTGTGTGGAGCTTTAAGGAACGTCACTAACAAGCATCTTTTTCTGCAATTAAGCAAACTTTGTTGAGTGTTATTCCATAAAATTTAGTTTTTATGTGTGAACAACTGTTCAGAACTGTGTTAGATAACTGATTATCATCTTTGAGCGGCTCAAAAGTGTCTAAAATAGTCACTACTGAAACTTCACCACATGTTTCGGTAGTGACATCATTGTTCTGGTAGTGACAAAAGGAAACATAATTGTTTACTTGCGGGAAATAAAATACGTTTTAGTACAGTTATACAAATCATTAGTGTTTTAGTATGTTTTAGTATGTGAGTTAAATTGTGTCATGTGATGTGGTCACTACCAACACATTACTGTCACTACCGAAACTGTGCAGTCACGACCGAAACATGGGATGTTTTGTCAAATATAAAGTATAGATATTGATGTAATTTTTGCAATTTTTTCCATTGTTGTTTTTAGAAAAATATTTTTGATTTTTTTTAAAAAGTGAAATATGTGTCCTGCATATTCATGTCACTACCGGAACAGTGTGTGTTTGAGTCATTGATCTGAGACTGATTTTAACACACTTCTACATTTCTGATCAGGAAATATTCCTCTCATGGCCTCTCTTTCACAGCAGATCCATCATCATTCTGAGTTAAATGTGTTCAAAAGTCTGAAAATCTGTGTGGAGCTTTAAGGAACGTCACTAACAAACACCTTTTTCTGCAATTAAGCAAACTATGTTGGGTGTTATTCCATAAAATTTAGTTTTTATGTGTGTACAACTGTTCAGAACTGTGTTAGATAACTGATTATCATCTTTGAGCGGCTCAAAAGTGTCTAAAATTGTCACTACCGAAACTTCACCACATGTTTCGGTAGTGACATCATTGTTTTTGTAGTGATAAAAGGGAACATTATCGTTTATTTGCGGGAAATAAACTAAGTTTTAGTACAGTTATGCAAATCATTAGTGTTTTAGTATGTGAGTTAAATTGTGTCATGTGATGTGGTCACTACCAACACATTACTGTCACTACCGAAACAGTGTGTGTTTTAGTCCATTGGCTAAGACTGATTTTAACACACTTCTACATTTCTGATCAGGAAATATTCCTCTCACAGCCTCTCTTTCACAGCAGATCCATCATTCTGAGTTAAATGTGTTCAAAAGTCAGAAAATCTGTGTGGAGCTTTAAGGAACGTCACTAACAAACACCTTTTTCTGCAATTAAGCAAACTTTTTTTGGGTGTTATTCTATAAAATTTAGTTTTTATGTGTGTACAACTGTTCAGAACTGTGTTAGATAACTGATTATCATCTTTGAGCGGCTCAAAAGTGTCAAAAATTGTCACTACCGAAACTTCACCACATGTTTCGGTAGTGACATCATTGTTCTGGTAGTGACAAAAGGAAACATAATCGTTTATTTCCGGGAAATAAACTAAGTTTTAGTACAGTTATGCAAATCATTAGTGTTTTAGTATGTGAGTTAAATTGTGTCATGTGATGTGGTCACTACCAACACATCACTGTCACTACCGAAACTGTGCAGTCACGACCGAAACATGGGATGTTTTGTCAAAAATAAAGTATAGATATTGATGTAATTTTTGCAATTTTTTCCATTGTTGTTTTTAGAAATATATTTTTGATTTTTTTTAAAAAGTGAAATATGTGTCCTGCATATTCATGTCACTACCGGAACAGTGTGTGTTTGAGTCATTGATCTGAGACTGATTTTAACACACTTCTACATTTCTGATCAGGAAATATTCCTGTGTTCTTCCTCTCACAGCCTCTCTTTCACAGCAGATCCATCATTCTGAGTTAAATGTGTTCAAAAGTCTGAAAATCTGTGTGTCACTTTAAGGAACGTCACTAACAAACATCTTTTTCTGCAATTAAGCAAACTATGTTGGGTGTTATTCCATAAAATTTAGTTTTTATGTGTGTACAACTGTTCAGAACTGTGTTAGATAACCATGTGATTATCATCTTTGAGCGGCTCAAAAGTGTCTAAAATTGTCACTACCGAAACATGTGGTGAAGTCTCGGTAGTGACAATTTTAGACATCATTGTTTTGGTAGTGACAAAAGGAAACATAATCGTTTATTTGCAGGAAATAAACTAAGTTTTAGTACAGTTATGCAAATCATTAGTGTTTTAGTATGTGAGTTAAATCGTGTCATGTGATGTGGTCACTACCAACACATCACTGTCACTACCGAAACTGTGCAGTCACGACCGAAACATGGGATGTTTTGTCAAAAATAAAGTATATTGAATGATCAACTAAGATGTTATTATAGTGTTTGATTCAAACTAATGAATCCTTAACTTTGAAATCAGTTTGATAAACTTTATGACTTTTACAAAGAAAGATTGGATTCAAAATTCAAAAAATCTCATAAATCACACTTGAAATATTGTTAACATTGTAATTGTTATTGATTTACCTGTGAGAACTTTTTTTTAAAATAGCAAAAAATATATTTACTAGGTAAATGTAAACAAAATCTTAATAGGTCAATGTGACCCTTCTTATTAAATTATTTATTATTGTGTTTCGGTAGTGACAAATTTGGGGAGATGAAAAATATTCCAAAACCTTCTGTAAATACAATATGAGAATTAACTGCACAGTTACTAGAANCACTACCAACACATTACTGTCACTACCGGAACAGTGTGTGTTTTAGTCCATTGGCTAAGACTGATTTTAACACACTTCTACATTTCTGATCAGGAAATATTCCTGTGTTCTTCCTCTCACAGCCTCTCTTTCACAGCAGATAGATCATCATTCTGAGTTAAATGTGTTCAAAAGTCTGAAAATCTGTGTGTCACTTTAAGGAACGTCACTAACAAACATCTTTTTCTGCAATTAAGCAAACTTTGTTGAGTGTTATTCCATAAAATTTAGTTTTTATGTGTGTGCAACTGTTCAGAACTGTGTTAGATAACTGATTATCATCTTTGAGCGGCTCAAAAGTGTCTAAAATTGTCACTACCGAAACTTCACCACATGTTTCGGTAGTGACATCATTGTTTTGGTAGTGATAAAAGGGAACATTATCGTTTATTTGCGGGAAATAAACTAAGTTTTAGTACAGTTATGCAAATCATTAGTGTTTTAGTATGTGAGTTAAATTGTGTCATGTGATGTGGTCACTACCAACACATTACTGTCACTACCGGAACAGTGTGTGTTTTAGTCCATTGGCTAAGACTGATTTTAACACACTTCTACATTTCTGATCAGGAAATATTCCTGTGTTCTTCCTCTCACAGCCTCTCTTTCACAGCAGATCCATCATTCGGAGTTAAATGTGTTCAAAAGTCTGAAAATCTGTGTGGAGCTTTAAGGAACGTCACTAACAAACATCTTTTTCTGCAATTAAGCAAACTTTGTTGAGTGTTATTCCATAAAATTTAGTTTTTATGTGTGTACAACTGTTCAGAACTGTGTTAGATAACTGATTATCATCTTTGAGCGGCTCAAAAGTGTCTAAAATTGTCACTACCGAAACTTCACCACATGTTTCGGTAGTGACATCATTGTTTTGGTAGTGATAAAAGGGAACATTATCGTTTATTTGCGGGAAATAAACTAAGTTTTAGTACAGTTATGCAAATCATTAGTGTTTTAGTATGTGAGTTAAATTGTGTCATGTGATGTGGTCACTACCAACACATTACTGTCACTACCGAAACACTGCAGTCACGACCGAAACATGGGATGTTTTGTCAAATATAAAGTATAGATATTGATATAATTTTTGCAATTTTTTCCATTGTTGTTTTTAGAAATATATTTTTGATTGTTTTTAAAAAGTGAAATAAAATGTGTCCTGCATGTTCATGTCACTACCGAAACAGTGTGTGTTTGAGTCATTGATCTGAGACTGATTTGAACACACTTCTACATTTCTGATCAGGAAATATTCCTCTCACAGCCTCTCTTTCACAGCAGATAGATCATCATTCTGAGTTAAATGTGTTCAAAAGTCTGAAAATCTGTGTGGAGCTTTAAGGAACGTCACTAACAAACACCTTTTTCTGCAATTAAGCAAACTTTTTTGGGTGTTATTCCATAAAATTTAGTTTTTATGTTTGTACAACTGTTCAGAACTGTGTTAGATAACTGATTATCATCTTTGAGCGGCTCAAAAGTGTCTAAAATTGTCACTACCGAAACTTCACCACATGTTTCGGTAGTGACATCATTGTTCTGGTAGTGACAAAAGGAAACATAATCATTTATTTGGGGGAAATAAACAAAGTTTTAGTACAGTTATGCAAATCATTAGTGTTTTAGTATGTTTTAGTATGCAAGTTAAATTGTGTGTTAAATTGTGCAGTCACGACCGAAACATGGGATGTTTTGTCAAAAATAAAGTATATTGAATGATCAACTAAGATGTTATTATAGTGTTTGATTCAAACTAATGAATCCTTAACTTTGAAATCAGTTTGATAAACTTTATGACTTTTACAAAGAAAGATTGGATTCAAAATTCAAAAAATCTCATAAATCACACTTGAAATATTGTTAACATTGTAATTGTTATTGATTTACCTGTGAGAACTTTTTTTTAAAATAGCAAAAAATATATTTACTAGGTAAATGTAAACAAAATCTTAATAGGTCAATGTGACCCTTCTTATTAAATTATTTATTATTGTGTTTCGGTAGTGACAAATTTGGGGAGATGAAAAATATTCCAAAACCTTCTGAAAATACAATATGAGAATTAACTGCACAATTACTAGAAATGTGTACCTTGGATATTATAAAATTTGCATACATACAAAATTTGTGGAAATGTTTTTTTTTTTTTCCCCAACTCTGACTTTGAGCCAATTCTGTAGGTGTGAAACCTCCAGCACTACAATGGCCAGTGTGTCAGTTTCATTGCCCAACTCCTGTATTTATCATTTTGATGTGGTTGTTGGTGTGTCCCTGCACCCGACATGTTTTCTTCTTCCCGTATTCAGCATGTGAGTACTGTCTGCGTGCTCTGGAGACAGCAGAGGAGAACGCCAGGAGGTTGAGCGGTCTTCCAGGGCTGAGTCTGCCTCACCCTGAGCTGTGTAAGGTGCGACCTGACCGACACCAGGCCTGCCCACAGTGTCAGGTACACTTGACGTTAATGTGTTCTTGATGTGATCTGTAGGGTCATGCCAGAGGTCCCCGGCTCAATTTTTTTGATTTTGTTAATATGTTTTTCTGTACAAAGACAAACATAAATAGTGATGAAAGGCAAAATATTAAATGACACAGATGTATATTTACTGAGTAATCCGCTATTTTGTAGAGGGGGTCAAAATTACAATTTTAACTTGAGATTTGAAGCTAAATTAGAGGGGTGTAAAAATGACTTTAGAAAGACGGCAGCATCATTATTTTATTTTTACACAGAGATTGGTAGATCTATTAGTAAAATCTGTTGCCTTTTTCAATCTTTGTTTCATTATATGCCAACGGTGACAGTTCAAAAATGGGGAAAAAGCACTTCTTGTGTGTTTTTGCCTCAAGTTTGCATGTCTGTAACTCAAGAAGTATTAAAGATATCTTAATCCTTTTAAGATTCTGATTCTTAACAAACTTTCCTTTTGGTATCTTCATTTTAAAGACCCTCGATGGTTCAATCCCAGAGATATGGAGATCTTAACGCGGCTCCATGAGTAAATTACACATTTTCAGTGGTCAAAAACAAAATGTGGGTCACTTTGCATTCAGCTGATACTTTTTTCTTTTAAAGAGGAATATCTGAAGAACAAATAATGTTAAAACTAGAAATGTATCTTGTTTCCTTGCATAGAACATTCCTATTTGAGTGCAAAAAATATCATTTTTCCCAAGTTTGCGTTTGTGTAACTCAATTATAATTGCGTGCATCTAGTTTAATGTCTAATGTTAAAATGTATGTTTTTTAATGTAACATACTTCTCCCTTTAAATACTTTGATCAGTTCAAGAACAATTTATGCAATTTTATATTATTTATTTGAAAAAATTAGAGAGCAGTTTCATGTCTATCCTGGCATTGTTCAACTGGTCAAGGTCAAAATGGGATTTAGAAAGTAATTACTGATACGAAATGCATTACTTATTATAGAGACAGTAATTACTTTTTAGAGTAACTTAGCCAACACTGCTTAAAAAATATGATGTACCATATTTTAACATGATTTTTTTTTTTTAAATGTTTGTATAATCTTGCTTTAGTCCAATAAATGTTCATCTTGACATATTACTAACAATATAAAAGTTATTCTTGGGTTTATGCAGTAAAAATCAGTAAAGATTTCACAGTAAAAGACGTTTGCAATTATACTAAAAGGACTTTTATTTGCTAAAAATTTTAAACTATTAGTCTTGTAGATTGTGTGTACAACAGGTTTTGCTCAAACTGATGATTTAGAGGCCTTAGAAAGTCATGAACTGTATCAAATATGCTTTATAGGGCTAAAACATTTTGCTTTTAGATGAAAGACGTGTGGTGGCTGATGGGAAGTCACTTCACAAGGAAGTCTGACCATAACTGACCAATTATGATGTTCACTAAAAAAGTGCTGTTTTTTAGTAATCGTTAGGGAGCACAAGGACATTTTTGCAAAATATGTACAAAAGTATGTTTTTCCATTGAATATTTTAGAGTGCATTGTTCATTTTCAATAGCACTTGTGTAAAGTACAAATCCCTCCAAAAAATAATTTAATAGTTTAGCACAAGTACTTCAAACAGAGCCTATCAAAGCAGTGTCTGTGTGACTCATCCCTTCAGGTCGTGTACTGCAGTACTGAGTGCCGGCAGGCTGCAAGGGAGCAGTACCACAAGGTCCTGTGTCTCGGCCCCTCCCATGATGATCCAGATCACCCAATCAACAAGCTGCAGGATGCATGGAGGTAAATGCTCACTCATATATAGGGATGGGTATCGAGAACCGGTGATTTGACAAGTAACATGCATTTCGATTCTGCTTATCGGTTTCTGCTTGCGCATTTTAATGAGATTTTTAAACCGTTCAAGCGCAAAGTTTTGTTCTTTTGTGCAGAAAGCAACCTCTCATACTGAATAGTGTGAGACTTCTTTTCTACATCTTTTTGCACTTCAACTGACCAATACACACAAAATATGTCAAAATATTCTCATAAACACAGTCGGTTATGTCTTAAAGGCACAATATGTAGGATTTTTATATTAAAATATCCAAAAATATTACATATTTTGTTGACTTGTGTACTTACAATATCCCAAATGTTTCCAAGAAGGTTTAAATCCAGAGAAATAAGCTATTTTAACCAGGATACGGACCGTATCCGTGCGTCGCCTATCAATGACATCATACCCGCGTTAACCTCGATTTCCAGTTTTATTTTGTGGAACACATGGAAACACCAAAGACGCTTTAATATATTATGTGTTTTATTAGACAGGTGAGCAACTGTTTGAATACATTCATCGACAGAAAACTAATCATAATATTTAGCTCAACACAGTAAGTGTTATTGTTTAAATCTCGTTTTCTTGATTTACCGCGAGTATCTTGTTTTACCATGACTAATATCAATCTAGCTTACTGCAGTGTGCAACAAGTGTCTCACAGCAGCCGCCGAGTGAACACAGAATAGCATTATAACAACTTTCAACACACAAATGTATCTAATATGATAAACAGAGCTGCTTTACCCTACATACGCATGACCGGAAGAAGCGGAAGCAGCGAATGTGGCATAATAAAAGTCCCGCTGCTCTCTAGACGTGTGTCGCGCTCGTCTCTCATGCTTCAGCTGCCTCGTTCCACTCCAACGGCTTTCAGCCACACCCTGCTTCATACTACAGTAATGTTAATAAATCTTTTGAATATGATTTCTGCACGAGTCTCGTCGGATTCTTTTCCACCGGCCGTAGACGTGAAGACAACACCTCCCATGATTCCACTAAATCAAGACATCATCAAGCTACGCCTTTGTTTTGAATAAGCGACCTCTGGCGGCGAAAATTACATATCGTGCCTTTAAGTGAGTGTAAACAGTTGAGAAAGAAAACACACGTGTATCAGCATATTGGATCGGTGCAGCTCTTAAAGTGACAGCAGCCTAATATTCCTGCTGCCGTCTCTATAATAACATCAAACAACAAAAGACAATACTGTTCTTGACTGAATATCTATATTTTTAATGTATATTTTATTTATGAAATGCAGTGTTATTTTACATTTGATTGCAGTTTCTGTACCTGAATACCTGACAATGTTAAAACACAGTCGTATCTTTTAGTTGTATTTATTTGTGCAATTGCTAATTTAATTACTAAGTGTTTACTTGTCTTTAATAATGCTCAGTAGTTGGGCTTGTAGTTGTTTTTGCTGTGGTATTTTTAAACCATAGCCAAAAGTTCCTTGTGTAAGTGTTTTTTGTTCATGATCTTCAGCTACAATGAAATGTAGACTTAGAATAAAAGTGAATGATATCCAAGGTTGTTTTTTTTTACCTTATTGGAATCCATAAGAATCAGAATCGATAAGCAGAGTCAGAATCATTCAAATTCAAACGAGACCCAACCCTACTCATATACTGAAAGTATAATGCAGAACGTTTTGCAGTCCTTGCTTTGTCAGTCATTGATTGCTTTGGTTTGAAGGCTGCTGGTGCATAGACGTTCTTTAGCATGCCAGCCTTGAATTAAATGACTGCTCTTGCTTTAAATTGTTTCTCCATATAATCCAGGAGTGTGCACTACCCTCCAGAAACCTCCAGTATCATGATCATGGCGAGGATGGTGGCCACCATCAAGCAGGTTATTATTTTTTATTTATTGCTCTGAATAAGTGTCTAAGAGGATTGTTTGCATAAAATTAAATGTCATAAGTGTGAACTTAACTGCTAACAAACAAAAACTGTGTTTGCTGTTGTTTCAGGCTCAAGATAAGGGACGCTGGCAGAGGTTGTTCTCTAGTTTTTGTAGTCGCACAGCAAATGAAGAGGAGGAAATAGTTCATAAATTGTTGGGAGAGAAGTTTCAGGTAAATGGTAAAATCTCAGTGTCGTTCTTCATACTGCGTCATCAAGTTTTCAAAGTAGTGACAAATAAATGATTTTTATGATGTAAATTAATATTATGTGCCTCAAAATATGTTGTTGTTCCTTTTATTAGGGACAGCTGGCCTTGCTGCGTAATTTGTTTACCACAGCGCTGTACGAAGATCGTCTCAGTCAGGTCAGACATCGTCTCTGTCTGTCTGTCTGTCTATGATTTAATAAAAAGCAAAAGGGTCATACAAAAATTAAACAAACACTACCAACGCTCTACGCACACCTTGGCAATAGAATCACCATTGGCTTGTAAATTTTTTTATTTACTCGGCAGAGTAACTTTTGCCGTTCAAAAGTTTGGGGTCTGTAAGATTTTTGAAAGAAGTCTCTTCTGCTCATCAAAGCTGCATTTATTTGATCAAAAATACTGAAAAAACAGTAATATTATGAAATATTATTACAATTTAAAATAACTGTTTTCTGTTTTAATATATTTTCAAATGTAATTTATATCCTGTGATCAAAGCTGAATTTTCAGCATCATTACTCCATCTTCAGTGTCACATGATCCTTCAGAAATCATTCTAATATGATGATTTGCTGCTCAAGAAACATTTATGATTACTACTATTATTATCATTGTTGTAAACAGTTTTATACTATTTTATTTCAGGATTATTTGATGAATATAAAGTTAAAAAGAACAGCATTTATCTGAAATATATTTTGTTACATTATAAACGTCTTTACTGTCACTTTTGATGAATTTAATGCATCCTTGCTAAATAAAAGTATTAATTTCTTTAATAAAAAAAAAATAAAAAATCTTACTGACCCCAAACTTTTGAACGTTAGTGTATGTTAGAAAATCTTTCTATTTCAGATAAATGCTGTTCTTTTAAACTTTCTATTCATCAAAGAATCCTAAAAAATAAAATGTATCACAGTTTCCACAAAAATATGAAGTTTTTCAACATTGATAATAATCATAAATGTTTCTTAAGCATCAAATCATCATATTAGAATGATTTCTGAAGGATCATTTGACACTGAAGACTGGAGTAATGATGCTGAAAATTCAGCTTTGCATCACAGGAATAAATTAAAGCTTACAATATATTCACATTGAAAACAACTGTTTTAAATTGTAATAATATTTCACAATATTACTGTTTTTTACTGTATTTTTGATCAAATAAATGCAGCCTTGGTGAGCAGAAGAGACTTCTTTCAAAAGCATTAAAAAAATCAAACTAATCCCAAACTTTTGAACGGCAGTACATAATATAATATAATGTGGCACAATTTTTTACTTTTAAGATACACTCATATGCTCTGAACGTAAAACATCAGTATTTTTGGTATTTTTTTAACATCAGTCAACCAAAAATGTTTTTATGATAGAACTTAATTAGAAGTAAAACATAGTAGACATGTATGAATGCATATTTGTCATTTTAACAGAATTTATGGCTAGTGGTGCTTGAGAAGTTGATCATTCAGTGTTTTTGTAACTCTTTTAAGATATTAAAACTACTAATAATTCCACTACTACTAACAATATGATCTAGGGTTGCACGGGACACCGGTACTACGCATCTCAAACACTGGCGAGTGAAATCTGTGTGTCTCTACTTTTCATCTCTGTGAAGCCTAACAGATCCACTGAATCAAGGATAGAGCCGATGTTTGTAAAATGTATTTATTTTGTGTTGCAGTGGTTCACTCCTGAAGGATTTCGCTCTCTGTTTTCGCTCGTTGGGACCAACGGTCAGGGTATTGGCACCAGGTAATATACAAACAATCACTGTTTCACCCTAGAGAGATGTATCCAGTAAATCCACGTGATTCTGATCTGATGTGTCTGCAGTTCTCTGAGTCAGTGGGTTCATGCATGCGATGCACTGGAGCTTCCCAGCCAGCAGAGGGAGCAACTGGATGCTTTTATTGACCAGTTGTACAAGGACATCGACAAAGGTCATTTTTCTCTTAGTCTCCCACCTGTTTCTAGAGCTTCGACCCTCACAAACATCCTCACACATTGATCTGTATACCTGCACAGATTGAACCTGTTTGACATCGACTTTATCAAGAGCAGTTGAGACAGAAACACACATTTTACCACTTAGACGCCCATCGATCTGTGTACAATATTATTGTTTTGAGCAAAAGTGTGAAATAAACGGCTTTCATAGATCATTTTTTCTGTTACAGAAACCGGTGATTTTCTCAACTGCGAGGGCTCTGGACTTTTCCTGCTGCAAAGCTCTTGTGAGAATTGTCTTTATTCATATTGGCATGTCTTTTAGTTTGTGATAATTTCACATAGAGTAGAAGTTGACTTTGAGTAGCAAAAATCAGGTCAGCTTAACAAATGAGGCCTGTCTTCTTGCTCTGCTAAAAAGAAGTGAAGATTTATTACCGTTTCCTCTTGTTGTACAGGTAATCACAGCTGCGTTCCCAACGCGGAGGCGTCTTTCCCCGACAACAACTTCCTCCTTCACCTCAGCGCCCTCAGTGACATCAGCCCTGGAGAGGTCAGAGGAGGATGTTGGATAATAGATGCTAATCTGATGCTCGGAGGGAGGGTCGTAATATTCTAAAGCCTTGAGTGTTTCATTGTCGGTAGGAATTACAGTCTAGACTCTGAAGATCGGAGCAGTTTTGGCAGCTTGTCAGATAGATTGAAAAGGCCTACATCTGCCTGCATTCATGCTAGAGAGGGAGAACGCCACTGTTCACGTCGCACAGACTTATTTCATAGGTTTGTTTATCTCAATCATATTAGCCAGTGGATGACAGCTCATCATGAGTTTGTAATAGCTTGCAGTGTTGAGCTTTATGGATTTTTATAGGGTTACCTAAAGCCAAATTTATTTTATTTGCTTTGTTTTTTGGCATTTTTTTCCTCATCATGTTTTTCACCTTATAGCCAAGCAGATTTGTGCACCAATCAATGCTTTTTAAATTCCAGTTCAGTTCCTAAACTTTATTTCAGGTGAGGTTGCAAACAGGATGTGGAATTGCTAGGAAGTAGAATTAAATGTCGCCATGTCATTCCAAACCTTTTTCTTTAAATGAAGATACACTACCGTTCAAAAGTTGAAAGGAGTTCAGCATTAAATTGACCAAAAGTGACAGCAAAGACATTTATAAGGTCACAAATTATTTTTATTTCAAGTAAATGCTGTTCTATTCAACAAAGAATCCTGAAAAAAAAGTGTGTCACGGACTGTTTCCACAAAAATATAAGCAGCACAACTGTTTTCAACATTAAAATGTTTCTTGAGCAGCAAATCAGCATATCAGAATGATTTCTGAAGGATCATGTGACACTGAAGACTGGAGTAATGATGCTGAAAATTCAGCTTTGATCACAGGAATAAATTACATCATATATTAAAATAGAAAACGGTTATTTTAGACTTTTGAACGGGAGTGTATTTCCATATAATAACTGCATATTGAGGGTCTGTTAGCCTCCAAAAAGGACAAAAGAGAATAAATGAATGCTATGAATAATGTTTTAAAATTTTGATCTGGTAGTGACCAAAATTGTTACTGAGCATGTAGAAAAAAATGAAACTTTACTGACTTTTAAGAAAAAGTTTTCTATTGTTAATAAGAGTGAAACCAATTTATAAAACAGAAATGGGTTCAAAAGACTTACTGCTGTATAGCTCAATTTCTAGTCATAATATATATAAAAATAATACTAAGAAGAAAAAAACAACTACTAAATAAAACAAACAGAGTTGCTGAGTTCATGAATTTCTCTCATTCTTTCTGTAGGAAATTTGTATCAGCTACCTGGACTGCTGCCAGAGAGACAGGAGTCGTCATAGCCGGCACAAGATCTTGAGGTAAACGAATGCAATCCCTTGTTTAAGCATTCTCTGTGAAACTGCCCAGCTGAGTCCACCTCCAGAGAGGATCAATGGCCTTGGTCCCTGGCAGCCGCTCTCGGCCTGGATAAACCACAGGCGCTGTTGGCTTGCTGCTGGGCCCTGCTCACCTATTGATCATTTACCTGTCAATCGCAGCAGCTATGCCGCCTGGATGACCAATGAGGGTTTGTTCGGAAATCCCACTTAATCTATATTCACTTTATTCCTGTGAAAAGTCTGACTTCACCTTGAAAAGAGCTGCTGACCTTCTTGGCTGTGAAGTCAAGATTAGAGACGGACCCCCTTGGATCTGAATGATATTATTTATCTTTACTTATTATGGAATAAGGGTAGATTGAAAGCCCAAATGGCAGATCTTCAACTTGAGTTTAATGATTAATGGTGTTTAATTTTTTATATATAT
>RJVU01000233.1:3338593-3428949 GCA_003731715.1 Anabarilius grahami | reverse complement strand
AAAAAAAAAAAAAAGGGCAAAAGAACAACCAATAAAGAATCATTTAGACTTTTCTTTTTCAATCTTCGCTTAGGGGTAACAAGTAGTTTGAAATACCTTTTCAGTGGCAAACTTCTAGCAAACATCCCAAAGCTGCCCAATGCTGATAGTGGCGTTTAGCCGAATTGACCAACCAGAGCGAACTTTTCTGGGAAAGATCATTTAACAAACTGTTTAAAAAATGAACTCCAAACGAACTTTGGCTTGGTCTGATTTTGTTCAAATTGTTACACTAGTTTATTCTTTGATTTTGGTTGAAGTTTATTGGGGCCTTTACTACTTAAAAGGTTAGTTCACCCAAAAATGAAAATAATGTCATTAATTACCCACCCTCATGTCGTTCCACACCCGTAAGACCTTCGTTCATCTTCGGAACACAAATTAAAATATTGTTGATGAAATCCGATGGCTCAGTGAGGCCTCTATTGAGAGCAAAGCCATTCAAACTCTCAAGGTCCATAAAGGTACTAAAAACATATTTGAAACAGTTCATGTTAGTTCAGTGGTTCTATCTTAATATTATAAAGTGACAAGAAAATTTTTGGTGCGCCAAAAAAACAAAATAACGACTTTTTAACTAAATATATGGGCCGATTTCAAAACACTGCTTCAGAGCTTTACGAATCTAATCTGTTAATCGGAGCACCAAAGTCACGTGATTTCAGCAGTTTAGCCATTTGATAGGAGATCCGAATCACTAATTCGAAACAAAAGATTCATAAAGATCAGAAGCTTCATGAAGCAGTTTTGAAATGGCTTGTCGCTGTATAATATTAAGATAGAACCACTGAACTCACATGAACTGTTTCAAATATGTTTTTAGTATCTTTATGGACCTTGAGAGTTTGAATGGCTTTGCTCTCAATAGAGGCCTCACCGAGCCATCGGATTTCCTCAACAATATCTTAATTTGTGTTCTGAAGATGAACGAAGGTCATATGGGTGTAGAACGACATGAGGGTGAGTAATTAATGACATTATTTTCATTTTTGGGTGAACTAATCCTTTAAAGTCCCCCTGCTGTCAATAATTTTATCCCTTAAAACTCATCTTTTCCTCACTCAAATGTATTGCATGACTTGGAATATAAGAGCTACATAATTGTATTTGTGTGTGGTTTGAATGAAATGTAAGCTAATAGAGTGCAACAATCAGATTCCGGAAGTAAAAGCTCCATTTTCTCCATAAAAAATATGCCCTTACTGTGAGCTAAGAGGTTGTTAATCCATGGCATTTGCTGTTAGCTGTATTAATCATGTTTAACAGTGGAATTGCTGGTGAAAAAGTCTCAGGTTACGAATGTAATCATGGTTCCCTGAGAAGGGGAACAAGACACTGCTTCTTGGATCGACGCTATAGGGGAACGCCATCAGTATGATCAGTGTCTGAAGCATGTGTACACACAACAATTTCACTGGCCAATGACACTCCATGATGTCTGTTGCACTCTATAGTGGTTTAAAAAGACATGAGTGTGAATAAATAGTGGCAGAATTGTAATTTTTGTCTTAATTTTGACTTTTTAAATTATAAATTTCACCATTTCTCCCTCTCATTTTCAGGGAGAATTATTTATTCATCTGTTCCTGTCAGAAGTGCATGTCCCAGATGGATGATGCGGATATGACATCGGAGGATGAGGAGGAAGTGGAAGGAGAAGGCGAAACTGAGGGAGACGAAATGGAGGATGAAATGACAGATGTGTGATTTCACTCAGGTTTCTCAGCCCACCCAAACCACATCACTTGTTTGTTCGTGGACCTTTTCAATGTGATCCTGACACCCTCCACAGGGCGTAATATCTACAGCAATTGAGAAACCAACATCACACTAACAGTAGCAGTACAGTCGTTCGGCTGTTATAACCCTAATATCAAACCCTATGCAAAATATAAGTGGTAATTTTATCATGAGCTTATTTGTCATGATTTCTGCCATGCAATGTCTCATATAATGCAAGATTTATTGTGTTTAATAAGTCACTCAAGACACTGTTTTCATATGCAGGATTTTAACTTGATTGGTTAAACTGATGTTTTTTGTTTTTGAAATGAGCTTTTGAAAAATAGCTTCACACACACACATTTACACATAAAAAACTATGACCAAGCATGAAACACGATCTGTGTGTGCTCTTAATGGGTTATATTATATGATGACCATCCAAAAGAACATGAATTTTCCATTTTGTCACATCTGAGAGGAACTGTACAGTCATCAGGTAAAGAGGAAGAAGTGACCAGCTTCATGTTTCTTTAAAGTGACTGAAAGTCAGCCAAATTTACTTCTAAAATACGTATTACTTGGTCTTTTTTCTCTTTCTTACAAAAGAAAAAAAGAAAGAAAATGTTTGTCTTTTATAATCTTGTGTATGTAAAGATTAGCTCCACCCCTTAAAATGACTTTACTTTTACTTTTCAGCTTTTTAAACCACTATAGAGTGCAACAGAAATCAATGTTTGTGGTCACCTAGGTTGCACTGGTGGAGAAAATATTAATCAGTTTATGGCCAAATAACTGTTTTAGCCCGTTATTGTAGCTGAAGTAATTTTTCTGAATCTTGCCAATAATTAATGTACATGTAATAAAGACGATGGCAATAATAACAGTAGTTATATTCAATAAGAAGCTCTCAAAGAGTGGGTGTCCATGGTGTCCTCTACAATCTTTATTTGTATAGCACTTTTCACAATAAATAATGTCTTAAAACAGCTTTGCATAAAAGGTCTTAAACCCCCGGGTGAGCAAGCCAGAAGTGAGTACTGTAAAATAAATAAATAAATAAAAATACCCTTCAAAAGATTTCTATTTCAAATAGATGCTGTTATTTTGAACTTTCTGTTTGTCAAAGAATCCTGAAAAAATGTACAGTGTCGTGGTTTCCACTAAAATATTAAGCTGCAAAAACTACTTTCTACATTGATGATGATGATAATCATTAATAATAATAGATCGCTGATAATAATTGAGCAGCAAATCAGCATATTAGAATGATTTCTGAAGGAATCACTGAAGGACCAAAAACGAGGGGTAATGTTTGTGGTCATCACATTAAAATAACATTTGAACTGCTGGAAAAATGTTGCATGTCTAATTACAGACACATAATTTCTTATTCAAATGTTCCCATTAGCTTCCTCTTTACTGCAATCAATAAAACTGGGTTATTGGCAAATTGGGTAAATGTGATAACTGCATTAAAATATAAATACAACATTAAAAAGTCAACCATTGAGGGTTTTGTGCAGTGTTGCCAATTTAGGGATTTTGTCACTAGATTTAGTGACTTCCCCGCCCCTTTTGAGACTTTTTATCAAAAGTTTAGGGACAAATCTAGCAACTTCTTGGACAAACCTTATCTAGATTCTTATTTTGCCTACTGATCTATATTCATTTATATAGATCAATGAATTTGCCATTATGATGTCATCTAGTGACATTTAGCTACCAGTTTTAGCTACTTTCAATTGAAAGCAGTTGGCAACACTGGTTTTGTGTCTATGTACAGAATGACAGCTAGTAGTTCACTGGAAATGCCCAAGCTGGTTTAAAGGGTTAGTTCACCCAAAAATTAATATTATAAAGTGACGAGAATATTTTTGGTGCACCAAAAAAACAAAATAATGACTTATATAGTGATGGGCGATTTCAAAACACTGCTTCATGAAGCTTCGGAGCGTTATGAATCAGCGTGTCGAATCAGCGGTTCGGAGCACCAAAGTCACGTGATTTCAGCAGTTTGGCAGTTTGACACGCGATCCGAATCATGAATCGACTCAAAAGATTCATAACGCTCCGAAGCTTCATGAAGCAGTGATTTGAAATCGGCCATCACTATATAAGTCGTTATTTTGTTTTCTTGGCACACCAAAAATATTCTCGTCACTTTATAATATTAATATTGAACCACTGTACTCACATGAACTGATTTAAATATGTTTTTAGCGCATTAATGGATCTTGAGAGAGGAAATGTCATTGCTCAGGCCTCACTGAGCCATCGGATTTCTTCAAAAATATCTTAATTTGTGTTCTGAAGATTAACGAAGGTCTTTCGGGTGTGGAACGGCATGAGGGTGAGTAATTAATGACATTATTTTCATTTTTGGGTGAACTAACCCTTTTACGAAAACCAGGAGACCTTATATATGGTCAATTAGCCTGATGTTTGATCTGGAAGTTGATTGGTTGCACCTGAGCAAGTTTATAATGGTTTACTCTAAGGGGCTGATCATTTTACCAAACCAGGTATTTCACTTATTAAATTTGAATAATCTTCCAGAATGTTTTAAAATCTAATTTACACTTTGATGATGGGGGTTGTATTGTGTATAGACAGCTCAAACAATTTATTTTCCAGGGTTTAATGGGACGAAAGGTAAAGATTTTCATGGGATATGATAACTTAAGCACTGTTTATAGTGATGCAGGTAGTGTTCAGTGCTAGAGTTGATGCATAGTCTTTTGAAATTCATCCTAAATGACTGGAACAAAGAAGGCAGTGGTCAGAGAAGTGTCGGTTGCTGTTTGGCTTATATAGGCTCTAGCTGGCTGTAGTTTGTGGTCTTTGAAATCCATCCTAAATGGCTGGGATGATGCAGGCTGCGGTCAGTGTAGTGTTCATCTCTGTATGGCTCGTGTGGGCTGTAGTTTGCAGTCGTCGCACGGCAACAGATGATGTGGGAGTGGGAAACGATGCTGGACCAAATCAAACTCTCAAACTCACATTCACGTCTGGCTCTAATCTGTTATCTAACGCCCACTGTTCACGATCCAATCAATTCTTGACGGATAAAATCAAGTCTCTTGTTGAATATTCTGTTTCGCTTGAAAATCCAGCACGTTATGAAAGTCAAATGCATTGTGATTGCCGCTTCATGTTGACTTTAAAGTAGCCGGTTTAAGTTGTCTGCTGGTAGAGTCTTATGTGTGATTAGGTGAAATCAGGTAGTATTGGCTTTGCCATCATCCAATCACTTCCTGCGGGCAATACACCTGCTGTTTGTCATTACAGTCATATGAGTTCTGCAGCAGTCTTGAGAGCTTCGCTAATCTCACTGATGGCAGATCTGTAGTGAGTAAGCGCCGCTGTCCTAGTTGCCAAGCTGATGAATTTTGCCCCACAATTCTCTTTTTGATGTCGAGTGAGGACGATCTGCCATGTTGCAGAAAGTATGAAAATCCTGGCAATCCCATTTTATACCTCTTTTCATAATCCTCCAGTTTTTAATACTCTCATCCTCTGTTTATGAAATTCATCTTGAGCTCTCACACTTGCTCTCTTCTCTTCACACATAATGTTATTGACAATTTTATGTGTCTTCCTCATCAGACACATCTGCCAAAATAATTAAACACTTAGTGGTGCAGACACTAAATAAAGCATAAACGCGAACGTTCTCAAAGCAAAACTAAACGTAATGACAGAGAGGGAGTCTTCTGGCTCTGAAGATCACACATGAACTGTGTTTTAATGGCGCTTGCTATAAGGAAAGCTTTTCTGTCACTTGTTGCTCATATCTGGTGTGAGGGATTTGAACAAGTCCCTGTCTTTAAGTACTGAACTTCGGCAGGTAACTTGATGCTTTTGTGTCACACATGAATTATAGAAATCAGACAGCTTTTTGAGGAGAAGGGTGCTATTACATTTATGAATTATGCATTCTGAATTATGATTTACACCTGATGGATGGCTGAAACAATCAAAAACTTACAATAAAGATGACTGAAAAAACATTCATAGACTAGAATATCAGACTAGTGCATGGGCTCCTGTTACGCACCAGCCAGAGCAACTGCATAGCATAGTGTTAAATATATTAATATGATAAAGCACTCAGAACACCTTAGCACATAGTGACCAAAGCATGCATTTTTTATGCAACAACACAGCATTTTTTTTTTAGAGTTTACTAAAAACAGGAATTCATAACTGACCATTTTCTGCTATGGTATAAAAAGAAGGATAGTACCTTCTAAAAAAAAAAGACACTAAATATTAATAAAAGACACCCCCTCCCTACTGCTGATTGGCTCACTCACTCTCCTCCCCCATCATGGGTGTAAACGCCCCCTACTGTTGATTGTCTCACACTGTCATCATGAGTGGACACACCCCATACTGCTGATTGGCTCACTCTCTCTCCTCCCTCATCATGAGTGGACACACCCCCTACTGCTGATTGGCTCACTCTCCTCCCTCATCATGAGTGGACACACCCCCTACTGCTGATTGTCTCACTCTCTCTCCTCCCTCATCATGTATACACACCCCCTACTGCTGATTGGCTCACTCTCTCTCCTCCCTCATCATGAGTGGACACGCCCCATACTGCTGATTGGCTCACTGTCTCTCCTCCCTCATCATGTATACACACCCCCTACTGCTGATTGGCTCACTCTCTCGCCTCCCTCATCATGTATATACTCCCCCTACTGCTGATTGGCTCACTCTCTCTCCTCCCTCATCATGTATATACTCCCCCTACTGCTGATTGGCTCACTCTCCGCCCTCATCATGAGTGGACATGCCCCCCTACTGCTGATTGGCTCACTCTCTCTCCTCCCTCATCATGTATACACACCCCCTACTGCTGATTGGCTCACTCTCTCTCCTCCCTCATCATGTATACACACCCCCTACTGCTGATTGGCTCACTCTCTCTCTTCCCTCATTATGTATACACACCCCCTACTGCTGATTAGCTCTCTCTCTCTCCTCCCTCATCATGTATACACACCCCCTACTGCTGATTGGCTCACTCTCTCTCCTCCCTCATTATGTATACACACCCCCTACTGCTGATTAGCTCTCTCTCTCTCCTCCCTCATCATGTATACACACCCCCTACTGCTGATTGGCTCTCTCTCTCTCCTCCCTCATCATGTATACACACCCCCTACTGCTGATTGGCTCACTCTCTCTCCTCCCTCATCATGTATACACACCCCCTACTGCTGATTGGCTCACTCTCTCTCCTCCCTCATCATGTATACACACCCCCTACTGCTGATTGGCTCACTCTCTCTCCTCCCTCATCATGAGTGGACACGCCCCCTACTGCTGGATTGGCTCACTCTCTCTCCTCCCTCATCATGTATACACACCCCCTTCTGCTGATTGGCTCACTCTCTCTCCTCCCTCATCATGAGTGGACACGCCCCCTACTGCTGATTGGCTCACTCTCCTCCCTCATCATTTGTTTACGCCCCCTACTGCTGATTGGCTCACTCTCTCTCCTCCCTCATCATGTATACACACCCCCTACTGCTGATTAGCTCTCTCTCCTCCCTCATCATGTATACACACCCCCTTCTGCTGATTGGCTCACTCTCTCTCCTCCCTCATCATGAGTGGACACGCCCCCTACTGCTGAGTGGCTCACTCTCCTTCCTCATCATTTGTTTACGCCCCCTACTGCTGATTGGCTCATTCTCCTCCCTCATCATGTATATACGCCCCCTACTGCTGATTGCTACAAGTGTGTCATTCTGCTCGGTCCGATCCACTTTCAACAGCATTTCTCAGAAATTGCTTACTGTACCTTTAATATCTATACTAGCACTTCTACTCATAATCAGATTAGCAAACATGTTAAACAACCAGAACATAATAACAATCATATAGGAATGTACAAAAAACACCCTGAACACATTAACAAACAGTGATGGAGTGTTTTTTTGTTCTTCAGTTACCACAAGAATCTTTTTAAATGCATCTTTAAAACTATTAAATGCATTTCTATTATCAGGCCAGTGATTATTTTTGTACACATTACATCTCTTGCCCCCTTTTTCCTTAATAGGTTTATTTTATCTTCCCTTTTAATTAGCAATTAATCCCTATTTGGGAAGATAAGAGAAATAAGATTAAATGTTCTCTCTTTGCAGCCGGATTGAGCTAAAATGGCAAAAAGTTTGTTTTCGGAGCTCTTGAAAACCCATTGCATCTGCAAATAATCTGTTTGTGTGTCTGAACCTGTATCTGTCTCTGCTCCTCTGGATGTTATTTTATTGAATGAGGCTATAATACAAGTTGGACATCCTGTGAGGATGAAAGAGAAGGGAATTACAGGGCAGAAGGGAAGGACACCTGGGGTTGTGCCTGTGAGGAATAACCACTGGATGCAGCTGGCAGCACAAAGCCAGCTGGGTCCTGACAGCTCAGGCCAGCAGCCCCGCAGGAGCGCGTCCGAGTCTACTTTGAAATATTCTTGCAGAATGGCCCACTGTGAGAAATGCCACACAACAAGCGGAGTTCCTTCTTCACAGAGTGAGAGGGGTCAGAGAGCGTACCCCTGGAGGAAAGGGCTGATGTCGATGTTCAGGAGGAGGAGGGCAACACTCAAATGAAAGACAATTATGACTACAGAGAGAAAGAAGTCTTTATTCAGACGAACCCCAGGCCAGAATGACCGAATTTACATTTTGTAAAAAGTGATTTGAAAGTAGTGATACATTTCAAACTCAAGGAGAGTGACTGAAATAGTACTTGATTTTATGTGTTTAAAACGAACGAGTCAAATCTTCGGTGTTTACAACAGACCCAGGCCAGGGACTGCAAAGTCCGTAACTAATGAATATACATCGTTTACACTTCAAGATAATGCTAATGAGTGCTCCCTTTTTAGTGCGTAATTAACTTGCACACAGCATTCTCTTATTTGCACACATTTGTTACACTTCAGTGCATTAACACAAATCTGTGTGCTCATATTTCCTTGAACAACAAGAATGAAAAAATATGCAGAACTTTGTCCTTTATCAGCAGTGTCATAAACAGAGTCTGGTGCTCAAGGGGAACTTGTAAAGGAGTAAAAATTGTGTGGGTGCCATGAGTTTTTGCATCTATTAAGTATATGTGCCATTTTGAAAGTAGTTTGCTTCTTTTGATTTAGAAACTCTTGCTGTTTTAAGTTCTAACTGTGTTTTAGTTCTTGAGTATGGAATGCTGAGAATGCTCCTTGTTCTCAAACCGCTGCAAGAATAAAAAGGATATTGTATAGAAGTGGTATTTCAAGGATTTTAAAGCATTTACTAATGTACATTTCAGGTATTTAAAATATATTCAAGATGAGCAATCACAATACAGAATACAATTTACAAATGTATTTTTTTAGTGTTTGCTGCAGATTTTGCTGAGCAAAACGTTACGTTACGTTTAGCTGAAGTCCATCTGTTTTGTCTGAAATGTAAAGTTAGAAATATATATCACACCCAAAACTGAAAATTCTGAAGCCATATAATTGCTGTGTTTTTGAGGAACAAACCAAAATTTATGTCGTTGTTTTTGTTTAATCTTGAGGTGGAAATTTGTTCCACACACAAAGCTATCATATGACTTTAGACACCTTTGATTTAGGCCCAATCCCAATTCTATTTTATACCCCTTCCCCTTACCCCTACGCCTACCCCTTCCCCTTACCCCTACGCCTACCCCTTCCCCTTATTAGTGTCAAGGGGTAGGGCTGAAAATATTCCCCTATAAGAAATGGGACACCACAACTAGACCGTTACACGTCATCAAAACGTATGAGCCTGCATGTTTCCTCAGGAGTCCCTGGTTGATACAGAACATACAATACTGATGAATAAGCACGCAAACTGAATGCACTTTTTGTTTATATCATGTAACGTACACGTATTTATGGACGTAACCACAACAAAACAATAAGTTACATTAATCAGGCATGCGGCAAAAAGACAAGTTAGCTGCCACCGGATTTGAATTTATGTTGTCAAATCAACGCGGGTTTCAATAAAATATAAAAAAATATGTTGTGGAACTATCATAAAGTAAAAAACATTAGCAAACTTTTTTCATAGCGATTTTAACAAATCTTTTTTCGGAGAACATAACCGTATACATGAACACAAGATTAAAGGCAACATAAAACAAGTGATTATTTATTACTAAAATACTGTTTACCGTAAAAAAATACTTACATTTATGGGTCTCTCTGCTCGCTCGGTCGGCCATGTTGGAAATTTATCATACCCCTTCGTCTGAAGTGTGGTCCCGAAAAATCTTCGTTTGAAGGGCTACCTGGCCCTTCCCCCTACCCCTTCCCCTCCAACCAAATGAGAATTGGGACACCCCTACCCCTTCACGTGAACGCGCGAAACAAAAGGGAAGGGGAAAGGGGAAGGGGGAAGGGGGAAGGGGGAAGGGGTAGAATTGGGATTGGGCCTTAGTTAGTTAAATTTATTAATTTTTGTTATTGTGTGCATATATTTGTTCTTTTGTTTCTTTTATATACACAGAGTAGCATAAATCGTATTAGGAGCTGTTCACACAACACCATTTTCAACTAAAAACGGAAAACGTTTACACGACAACAGCATTTTGGGGCCTGAAAACACAAACTTTTGAAAATGAGTGTAAGTTTATTACATTATATATTATCGTCTCCGTTTAAACTACAAAAACACAATTTGTGGAAATGGTGATTTCATGCACATGCGTGTTATGTGTTCAGTCTATAGAAGCGTAGTGTTTCTTTACAAAGTGACATCGCCATCTACTGGCCTGGCATGAATAATACAGCCTTTTTTCGCAGATTGTTTTGACAACATTGTCACCTGTATGTGAATTTCCATTTTTTGTACATTGTTGCTTCACTTTTTTTACGCGAGGGTCAGTAGAACGAATTTCGTCATCAGAACAGTACGTGCACTGCCGGATTTTTGAAACCGCGCATACGTACTCGCAGGTCGCACATGTGCATTTAATTGTTTTTGCAGTAATTAGTTTATCTACAAGGTGGCAAGGTAGTCAAAAAAAAATGCATAAACAGAAGAGACTGGAACGCATGCAAGCTACAGCGACAATGGAGGCTTAAATAGACGTTAGAAAGTACCCTCATTTGTACAACTCTAGCATGGGAGAATACGAAGATATTTACATGGGTTGTAACTTGTGACGAGAGATTGCTCAAAACCGTGCATGCGTCGAACACCTGTGTATGCGTACGGGTCAAATGAAGTACTTTCCAAGGCTGTGCGTTCAACTGTGCGCATACACTAGCGTACGCATAAAAAAACACTAAGTATTCCCAGGGCTTTAGCAGTGGTGTAATGGAACGAAGTAATACTCCGTTACAGTATTTAAGTATTTTTTGGGAGAATCTGTACTTAAGTTTTTATATTTCTGTCAACTTTTTACTTTTACTCCACTACATTTCCTAAATAAAATGTATACTTTTACTCCGATACATTTTCCCAAAGCGTTTTCGTTACCTACTACAAAATAAAGTCGGAAGAACACAGACTGCAAGCAAGCATGTGCAAACAAGCCTCGCACAACCGCGGTTGATTTCATTTTCCGGATTGCGTTCGTTGCTGGAGCGGCTGAGAAGAGTGCGCTGTCATTATACAGTACGAGAGCGACCTCTAGAGGCGAAATAAAAACTATCACTGATGCTCGTAGAGTTTGTTTTGACACGTGATGCGAGGCTGCGCGCTGCAAAGAGCGGGACACTTCAAAAACGATTTTAAAATAGACAACAAAACGGTATGTTATACACTACAGTACATGTTTTCATATTATAAAGTAATTAGTTTGTTGAGTAGATGCTGCATTAGTGGAGAACAGCAGTATGTTTGCCGTCGAGGCTGAGAGGATGCTAACATTAGTACCTCAAGCAGTTAAAACAATGTGAGAAAAACACCAACTGTTTAATGTCACGATTGTTAGGCTACCATTCATTTGCATTAGTTTATATCCATTTGTTCGCTGTTATGCATTCGTGATCCAGCGAAGTTGCATATTTAAACTGTATCCTTATCATGCAGCGACAGAAACATAACAAATCAGAAATGTATTCGATTTCAGTTCTTTTTTTTTTATCGGCACTGTAACATATTTTGATTAGATAATCATCAAGTTTTCTAAAATAGAGGCAAATAATGTGTAAAAGTATACATATAATAGACCCATGCTATGCCTGTGTGTGTAACGATGGTAATTTTTAAGCATGACTGTTTGGATTTATATGAAATATGAAAAGTCCATTTGTAACATTAAATAAGGTTAATAAAAGTATTGTACATTTTTAATTTCAACATTTACATTTTAACATTTTAAAGTTTCTTACACTAGTTATAATGCACTATGAATCAACATGAACGATCAATGTATAATTAATATATTAGTATTTTTTATATTTAAAAATTACAATAAACATTTAGCCTTTTTTAAATTCAAAGAAACAAAATGTAAGGAAGAGTTAAAACTCAACACAATCTTGCTGCTCAAACTGTGTATAGAAAAAATTTTAATAATATTTTTTTGCTTTTGTATTTTACATTTACTTTTACTTTTTCTTTCAATACTTAAGTACGTTTAATATCAAAAAAATACTTTTCGTACTTAAGTATAAAAAATATCACATACTTTAAAACTTTTACTCAAGTAACATTCTAAACAGAGTCATTTTCTGGTTAGATATCTATACTTTTACTCAAGTATGGTTTTCGAGTACCACTGGGCTTTAGTCAAAGACTATAGAATAACACAAGACGCATCACGCATTTGGTGATTTCAAATTTGAAATTTAATCGAAAGCTTGGCGAACAGCTTTGGAGAATATGAGATAGGAGCTGCACTTGCATGCGTTTCAAAGATGGCCACCGAGCGAAATGATTTGTTTTAAAGGGACTTTGCTTGATTTTTAAGGTGAGACATCTGTGTCTTTAACCTCTATGTATCCTGCTACTTGGTGAGCTAAGCTTACTTGGCATTATTGTTGTTGGGTTTTTACATATGTACATGTTTATGCAGACGCTGCACAATGAAAAACTAATTAGCGAGCTGTTTTGCTTGGAACCGTTTCTCAAGTTGAAGTATGAAGCACATGGAAACCATCAGCAGTGAGCTGTCCAAATCTGTTAGCGCTGTGAAAGCCATGAGCGCCCAGGAGGGAGATTGTAAACCAGAGTGACTGACTGCTCCTGTCCCGTGGAGCTGATGGAAAGCTCATTTGCACAACTACCCAGACTCCGCTGACATAAACACCGAGACTAGTGCCACAGAATTGGGCCATGAATGTCTTGCGATTGAGACAGTGTTTCACGTTCGTTCTGAATGGCTTAATTTTCTTGAAAGTTCAACAAACCATTCCTGAAATGTCCTTACAATGGTGGACATTCGTCAGAGAAAATCCCAGCTGGGAGATCACAAGCTTTTTCAAGGTTCACCGAAGGTGCACGGCTTTTTTAGTGCGAAAATGTTTTATTAATTCAAGCAAATTCAGACTCGAACTAATGGATACAGGCATCACACTGTTCTGTTTTCTTCTCTACGTTTGAATAGAGACCCATGGAGGCGATTGAGTTCCATTTGCAGTATTTTGGTACACAGCGAGGGTTTGGGGTTTTTATTTTAGCACAGTAAATGGATTGTTGGCTTCCGTCTCATTCATTATTCTGTTCTCTCAACAGTGGCTTGAGACCTTTGGAATATGTTGACATTTGCGGAAGTTGTCCAACCCTATCCAATTTTGAATCCCAGACAATCAAAATAAAGCTGTGTTTTTCCGAAAGAACTGGAGTGTGCCCACACACACGATTTCATCGGCACGGGGTGGGCCATAGCTGTCCCAGTGAGACTCATGAAGTGTGAAAAGGCGACTGGTCATTCAGTGATCTGTCGTCTTATCTGGGTTTCTAATTCATTACAACAGGTTCCTTGTTAAATGAAGCTAATCTTTTTTTTCCTGCTTGGCATTTTGAAGTTGGGCGATGTAAAAGGAGGAACACTGAACAATTATGTTTAACTGATTCTGCGAGTCAATTTAGTAGGTCGCCAAGATATTCCACAAAGATAAGATATAACTCCCTTCTTGTCCTCGGGCGAGCCTTTTACTGGGTTTTATGTTGCACAAAAGGTCATTCATGAAGCAATCATTTCAGAAATGTTTGGCCCACCGCAGAATTAACATGGAGCTTCAACACGACAATCCTGTGATTCTATGATTTTGACTTCCTTTTTCAGAGGGCATGAATGAACCGATGGAAATGGCGTGACCGGTTCAGTAGATGTCACTCTTGACTGACGAACAATAAGCTGATGTCAGCAACTTAATACTGCCTTTTATCTGAGGCCAACTAGCATAGTAAACTAGATTTTAAACTAGAAATTAGTGGGTTTTCCCTATGCAAAACTCACCATCATGATGCTAAGGTGTTTTGAATGTATGTTAGCAGCGGGGTAAGATGAGCCAGTGGGTAAGTTGACCCACCCCCTGAATCTTGGCAACAGTACACTTTGTTGACCATATATCACCCATCATTTCTGCCAGACTGTGAAAAGGAGAAGCACATTGGTGGAGTGAAAGTCGCTTATTTACTTTAAAAACGTAAAGTCTTTGGCTCGTCAAAGTAAAATTTTAGCATAACGTATGTAATTGTCCAGGTCTAAAAATATTTATGATGCATATTGGTGATTTTAGCAACGTATAAAAACCATGCAAAACATTTAGCTAAATATTAGCCTGAATTGGTAACCAAATTTTGTTTCCCCAAAATGGCAGGTATGGGGCAAAGTGAGCCAAATGCTGTGGGGTAAATTGAACCAGTGTTTTAACTCACCCCACCATAAGGCACCGAAGTTAAGTTAAATGTCCTGAAGTATAAACTGGTATTATTTCAATGTAATATTACACAACTGGTTTAGTTTATCTTTATTTTTGAGTTTATTTGATGTACAAGTACACCAAATCCTTCTCTGATACGAACCAGAAGATGTTTAACCATATAAATCTTTCCACCTGTAGTCCCTAATGGCCTAACACGGTCGACATTGCAGAAAAACTTCCTAATGTTTATTAGTTTCAGTGACTTTTATTCATTCATTCTAGTTTTTATTTAATTTTACTCAAACTCTCTGTTTAGTCTGTTTTTGGGAAGGTTACAACTTTGGTGTTCAACGTATTGTTTCAGAAATGTGAACAATTAAAGATATTGAAATTTCAACTTCATTTGGTTGGTTTTATGTTGTTTAAATTAGCTTTTAACAAAAGAAATATGACTATTTGTAAACGGAGATTTGATTATTAAATTAGTTTTTAAAAGAGGTACATTATCTTTACAATTCCACATGGGTTTGATTCAGATTCATTTAGATGATCAGTTTACACCCAACTACTGACTCGGCTCAACTTACCCCTAATCTGGGGTAAATTGAGCCACAGGAACACTTTTTTTTACAAGAATCCATATTTTTAGAACCCTTTGTCGTAGATGTATTCTGATAATTTAAAATGATAGGAAATATCTTTAAATTACTTACTTTTATTGGACTTCTGCCTCATTTTCCCTTATTTCCACATAAGTAAAAAATGGCTCATCTTACCCCACTCTCCCTCTATGTTGCTAGATGGTTGTTTATCGCCCCCCAGTGGTGAACCATTGAAATTTTGAAAGGTCTCGAAACACTTATGACGCTACGAAGCCTCGTTTACTGAAATCACATGACTTTGGCAGTTTGATGCGCGTTCCGAATCACTGATTCGAAACAAAAGATTCGTAAAGCTTCATAAAGGAGTGTTTTGAAATCGCCCATCACTAGATATTGTTGAATAAAGCCGTTATTTAGTTTTTTTTGGTGCACAAAAAGTATTCTCGTCGCTTCATAACATTAAGGTTGAACCACTGTAGTCACATGACCTGTTTTAAATACGTCTTTAGTAGCTTTCTGGGCATTGAAAGTGTTAATTATGTTGCTCTCAATGGAGGCCTATCTGAGCCATTGGATTTTATCAAAAATATCTTAATTTGTGTTCCGAAGATGATCTTTGTTGGTCTACAAGGCAAATATAGAGTCATGTATATAGAGTGCAGTAAATGTAGAATGCATATGTGAACCTGTTTGGTCTCATTAAGGGAAAGGAGCTCTCTAAAACCCAGCCTGATAATAACACAAAATCAGCTGTTTCTCTTTTAAATGGATATCTTTGTATGCCGTGCTTAGTTTCCAGTGATTAATTACTATTATATGATGTGAGCTCAACGAAATGTTGCTGACACTTTCCTGTAAAGTCACCTTAATTAAGGATGCTTTGTGCTCAGTGACATCCTGCTAACCGCAGAGACTATACATTTAAAAAAAAAAATGACTGAAAAGGTTTTAGATATTTTTAGAAGCTTTGGGATCTTATTATTCATCAACCTAAAGGCACATTCATTAGCTGTCTTCCTCTGTAAAACATTTGTTGCTGTGGTTAATGTTGGGTATTGATTGATGTCGGAGCCGTTTATGGTGAGAGACATAGCTGTGTTCTTAAGAGGAGTTGCTGCAGTCAATAATGGTGAAAACCTGATATTGATTACAGTTAAAGGGACAGTTCACCCAAAAATGAAAATTCTGTCATCATATATTGTTTGCACTTGTTTATTTACATTAATGGCAAAATAACTTAAATAATAAGAGCACAAGTATAGATCTGGAACTTCTTTTAGTCTGTCTAAATATCATTTAGTAATTGCAATGTCTTCTGGTCCATATCCTTTCCTTAGGAAGGTGTGCGAGACACTGATTAATGTAACATAAAAATACTATACTTATATATTTTGCTATTGTATTGTGGAGTGATACTTTCATAAACTTTCATAAACATAAAGACAAATGTTGGATCACAATAATTAGGAACCACAGTTTCCACAAATCCCTTCTCTCTTTTGAGATGTTTTATTCTGGACGGCAAGGGCAGTGACTGTAACATCGAGCGTATTTTTCAGTATTAAACATGTATTTGTACTGATTTCATCAGGCTCCAAAAATTCTTAAAAAAGAACACAAAGAATGGCCTTCTCAGCTGCCATAGTTGCATCTCTTGCGTCATCAGAACGGGGTGTTCAACGCAGCACTGTTTCCGTTTAAAAAACGTTTTGCGACGTTTTGTCAGAGCTGAACGCTGCCCTGGTCGACTTTGGGTCAGGCAAAATTCAGTAAATAAGTTATTTTCAATTCATGGATGTAAACTTGAATTTGAATAGTCCACAGGGTGTTGAACTGTGGTTTGAATTGGAATTTTCTGAACTGCTTTTCAAAGAAATTCAACACAGGTAGTGCATTCTGGGAAATGAAGTGTCTTCCATCCAGGTCATAAAATGAAAATTAATATATTAGATGTAATACAATTGCAGGTATTTGGAGTCACACTTTAGTTTAGGGTCCAATTGTATTCTAGGGTCCACTATTAAATAATAACTACGACTTTTGCCTCAATAAACTCCTAATTACTGCTTATTAATAGTTGAGGTAGTTGTTAAGTTTAGGTATTCGATGTAGAATATGGTCATGCAGAATGAGGCATTAATATGTGCTTTATAAGTATCAGCCAATATCGTAATATGCATGCTAATAAGCAACTAGTTAATCGTGACCTTAAACTAAAGAGTTACCAAATTATGCGATCTCCTCACACTTAATAATATTTTGTTTAACATTAGTTAATACATTAGTTTGACATTTTTTAACCTGTTGTTCATTAATGCATGTTATACATTAATGTTAATTTCTGCAACTTAAAGTGTTAAAAATGATGAAAAATAGTTTATTGTTCATTGGTGATTCATTTTAGCTAATGCATTAAAGGAGTAGTCCACTTTTAAATAAACTTTTCCTGATAATTTACTCACCCCCATGTCATCCAAGATGTTCATGTCTTTCTTTCTTCAGTCGAAAAGAAATTAAAGTTTTTGATGAAAACATTCCAGGATTTTTCTCCTTATAGTGGACTTCAATGGGCACCAAACAGTTGAAGGTCAAAATTTGTTTTACTGCAGCTTCAAATTGTTCAACACGATCCCAGATGAGAAATAAGGGTCTTATCTACGCTTAGCAGTGTCTACACTGCTGGAATTCTAATAGAGGAGAAGAAGAAGAGAGCTAGTTCAAGGTCAGCATTTATGGTTAAAACTTATATAATTTTCAATTTTTTTCAGAAAATGAGTGATGGTTTCACTAGATAAGACCCTTATTTCTCATCTGGGATCGTGTAGAACAATTTGAAGCTGCAGTGAAACTAATTTTGACCTTCAACTGTTTGGTGCCCATTCAAGTCCACTATAAGGAGAAAAATCCTGGAATGTTTTCATCAAAAACTTTAATTTCTTTTCGACTGAAGAAAGAAAGACATGGACATCTTGGATGACATGGGGTGAGTAAATTATCAGGAAAAGTTTATTTAAAAGTGGACTAATCCTTTAACCTTATCGTAAAGTATTATTAATTTACTGTGGATTTATGCATTAATTGGTCATAAAATTTGACCCGATGTTCAGTAATGACATAAAAATGTATAGTGACATGTAAAATATTATTAAAAAGCAAATTACACAGTTTCAATCCATTTTTAATTCCTGATATTTAAATTTGAATTAAATGCATCATTTCTGCTAATTCAGGAATTGAATTGGAATTTAAAAGGCAATCTTAATTCACTACTGGATGACATAAAACCCTGGTGTCGTCAGTCTGACATAGTTTGATTTCTCTGAAGGTTATTCATGGCTGCTTTGCATTCAGGGTTCTTCATGAGAAAGACCTACAAGACTTCTCTTGTCCTAACTCCGCTTGTACAACCGTTTTGTCATCCTTATGGGAGTTTCTCTTTCCTGTCTCACTAATGGACATACCTTAGGGAGACGTGAGATCCCCTTGAGGCACTCTTAAGATCAATGGTGAGACTCCGCTTGTATTTATTAGGAGGAGAAACAGATATCTCATTAGCATGTTTTCAGAGGGGGCTGGTGTGTTTCTGGTACAGATTGGCTCTGCCCTGCAGTGAAACTCACCACATCATTACATTTTCCACTTTGAACCGCTCTTCCCCTTCAATTTCAATTGATTACACATCAAAACACCACACAGCAGATCAGCTTTCACATGCCGTCTGTTCTGCTGAAATATTTGCAGAAAAATCTGCAAGGAAGTTTTCTCTTTCTACACTTTGAACAGTGAATCCTTGAACAAATGAGATGATTGATACTCTTGCGCTGTGTTGCTGAAAGCATTTTCCCATTCTCTCCCAACAGTGCGGCACATGCCACAAACTTATAGATGTATACATTCAATTACCTACTCGCTCGCGGCTCTGATTTGGACTCCAATAAAGGCCTGTCACACATGCTTTCTGTATGAGAGAACTGTCAGCTCGCATGTCAAACCCTTTCATTCTCATATACACGCGTGCATTTGGCGAGTGACATTTCTATTGTCTTCTTTTCTTTACTTGAAAACAGTCACATGCAATCAAATGACAATTATGCAGAGAGACCTTTGGGAAAATGGAATTGCAGTTTGATATTGTATTCATATATTCATGTTTTAATAATCAAGATCATATCCCAATGGGTCACGTTGATTGAATTAAATGGGACGTAAATAAGGTTCTTTATTTTATGGAAAATTACATTCTGTGTGCATGTAATGCCTGCTAACATGCTCTAGATTATATAGAAAATTGCTAAAAGATGTCCAGTTTACATTGTTTATAAGGAGTCAATTCTAAACAGCAATTAAAATAAGCCATCAACATTGGTTTGTGTTCGCATTCATAAAAATATGATCAGTAAGAGCATGATTGATGTTCATATTAAATTTCTTTGCATGATTTAACAAAGAGGAGATTGGATTGTGGTAGCTTTTTACTTTAACCCTCGTGATTTTTGAGTTGTTGAAATCCAAGCTAAATATCTGAGCAAGGCCTGTGCCAAATTCTAGGTTGATATCTCAAAAAAAGAACTTTCAGTAAGATTTTTTGTGCGCAGTACCAAACTTTTCCACTTGACAATATCCAGACTATATCGATAACCATATAAGGACTTCCATATATGTTTTGAGTGATCTGAACAATACATTTCCATACTTCTCAAAATATTTATGAAGTAGACATCCTATTCAGAAGTAGTTTGGGCAGTAATGTTAATATTTGATTTGAATTCAATCTCCAAACCACATAAAAATCACACGGAAAGGATCAGAGCGCACGCTATAGTTCGGCACCTCATCACAAATGAAGAATCGCTCGCTATTTCTCTATTGCTCTGTCATTTCTTTTGAAAATCACTCACCAAAATATGAATACTAGAGTCTGAAAGCTTCCAAATGATATCAAGATTACTTTAGGATTAGACCATAGGTAGTGGACGTAGTGTTCGTGACGTCACCCGTTTCTGAAGAGCATTTTTGAAGCCCAAAGTGGGACCCAATATGTTCGGCAAACATTTAACCCAACCGCTGGGTTAGAACAACCCAATCACTGGGTTTGTCCATTTTAAACCCAACTTGGGTTGTTTTTAACCCAGCATTTTTTAGAGTAAAAACAACACGGGTTGGGTTAAATGTTTGCCCAAGGTGTTCCGTAGTTTTATTTAACCCAACTATTGTTTAAAAATTACTATATTGCTTACTTAAAATGAACCCAAAATACACTCTAAAAAATGCTGGGTTAAAAACAACCCAAGTTGGGTTGAAAATGGACAAACCCAGCGATTGGGTTGTTTTAACCCAGCGGCTGGGTTAAATGTTTGCCCAACCTGCTGGGTAGTTTTATTTAACCCAAATATTGTTTAAAAATTACTGTATTTCTTGCTTAAAATGAACCCAAAATATGTTGGAAATTAACATTTATTAATATGTTTAATAAACAAACATTTATTAATACTTTTTTTGAATAATATTTAAACAATAAACATTTATTAAATTGCTTATTAATAAATGCTCATCTTTTTGATTATTATTGTTGCCTCTAGTAATTATGAGTCTGATTTTTAATTTCCAACCTATTTTGGGTTCATTTTAAGCCAGACATATAGTCATTTGTAAACAATTGTTGGGTTAAATAAAACTACCCAGCAGGTTGGGCAAACATTTAACCCAACTGCTGGGTTTGTCCATTTTCAACCCAACTTGGGTTGTTTTTAACCCAGCATTTTTTAGAGTGTAGGTTGGAAATAAACATTTATTAAGTTGCTTATTTATAAATGTTCACTCTTTGATTATTATTGTTGCCTCTAGTAATTATGTGTCTGATTTTTAATTTCCAACCCATTTTGGATTTATTTTAAGTCAGCCATATAGTAATTTTTAAACAATAGTTGAGTTAAATAAAACTACCCAATACGTTGAGCAAACATTTAACCCAACCGCTGGGTTAAAACCCAATCACTGGGTTTGTCCATTTTAAACCCAACTTGGGTTGTCTTTAACCCAGCGTTTTTTAGAGTAAAAACAACACGGGTTGGGTTGTTTTATTTAATTATTATACTGCTTACTTAAAATGAACCCAAAATAGGTTGGAAATAAATATTTATTAAATTGCTTATTGATAAATGTTCACCCCTTTGATTATTATTGTTGCCTTTAGTAATTATGTGTCTGATTTTTAATTTCCAACATATTTTGGGTTCATATTAAGTAAGCCATATAGTAATTATTAAACAAAAGTTGAGTTAAATAAAACTGCCTAGCAGGTTTGGCAAACATTTAACCCAACCGCTGGGTTTGTCCATTTTCAACCCAACTTAGATTGTTTTTAACCCAGCATTTTTTAGAGTGTAGATTTAGTTTAGATGTACACTTTTCTCCCTGCACGTTCATTCAAAACATATCCAGAAATCAGCTGCACAATCTATAGGGATTCTCATATCTTACAGGAAGTTGGCTGGGACACGAGCTGGAGACATGATTAAAGTCGCTGTCTGTGGCCACACTCACAGCCTGAACAGCAGGGAAATACCTCAGGAAACATCGAGCGTTTATTTCACATAAACCTGTTTAGTGTGACACTGGATAATGCAGCTTAACTGACAGATGATTCTGTTTAATTCTGCAGAAGTTCTTGGACACTTTTGTGGGTTCTGTTAGTCAGGGCTGTTGGAAATGCTGCTTTACTGCTGCGACCCCAATGACACTGACATTTCCTTCACTTTGTGAAAGGCTTCTTCTCTCCCCAGAGAGAAGATATAAAATAAACCCCCTAACTTAGCAGGCTGTGGTTCGTAAGCAGCTGCACGCTCGACTGACTGAGGCTATAGTGACTGGTTGCTTTCTGCTGGTTGAACAACCCCTCGGGGACAAATGGGTCTTGTGCAGGTCACTTTTTCCCAACCAACTGTTCAATTTGAGGGCCATATGGGCGTTTTAGATTGAGAACCTTAAATTGCCCATGTCTGGCCTCCATGTAGCGCTGACATTGGGGGTCAGCACTGCTCCAGGTACTCCTGTCACTTGTGACTGTTATTACACCCTTATGTTGTTCCAAACATGCTTGACTTTCTTCAGTGGAACTCAAAAGGAGATGTTTGGCCAAATGTTCATGCTGCTCTTTTACATATATTGAGGGTTAAAGTGGACTGAGGCTTGTCAAACTCCCAAAAAGCAAACCCGCTCACTATATTCCAAGTCTTTTGAAGCCATACAACAGTTTTGCGTGAGGAACGAACTGAAATTTAAGCCATTACTTGCTGGAAATCCTTTCGTTGTTCTCATTTACACCTATGCATATTCAATGCCATGTCATGTTCAGTTTCAAGACACTCAAAAACCAATATCATTTGGCATGATTGATTTAAAACTTGGTGTGGCACATCTTCACCAACCAACATTTGACTTTATGTAATTGCAAATGATATGGGAAATGTCATTTGAGGAATGTTTTCAGCTTTTTAACAATCTGTGCAAGTGTTTTTTTGTTGAGAATCATATTTGATACATCAGGCTCATAGAGTATGATATATGAGAATATGAAGCTCATACTCAAGGGTGAAAAGTACCTCAATTTTATTCAGAGGCGAAAATGAGCGAAAATATGCAATTTGGTGCAGTTGCTGATATTTATATGGCCAGAAAGTAATATGAAATTCTGATGCTTGTAATGCAAATCAATGAGACCTATATATCAGTATAGCAGACTTACATAAAATGCATATAAATATTTAAATGCTTAGTTTTTTGATCAAAGCTCTGTAGTTTTAAAACATATAATGCAATGCAATGCAATGAAACCTCAAAAGCCTGATGATCATATTTAATACTCACATTTTAACATGATTTTTCTTATGTAAACTTAAGTTGCATTAAGTGTTCATCTTTAAATATTACTAGTGGTATAAAAGTTATTCTTATGTTTACTTGATAAACATCAGTAAAGATTTCACAGCAAAAATAGACATGTGTACCACAACCTGAAAATGGAAATTTTTACAATTATACTAAAAGGCGTTTACTTGCTAAAAAAGTCTAAACTATCAATCAGACGACAGAAGGCATGTCGAAGATTGTGCACAACAGGTTTTCAGCAAAGTTTTGGTCATATTAGTCATTTAGAGGCATTAGAAATTTGTGTCAAATAAGTAAGCTTAGTGTTACATCAAAATTTGGGGTAACACTGTAGTTTATAGTCCAATTCTCACTAGTAACTAGTTGCTTATTAGTATGCATATTACTAGGTTTATTATTACGTATAAAGCACATATTAATGCCTTATTCTGCATGACCATATTCTACATCCCTTAATCCTACACAGCAAAATCCCCAATGTTAAATTAACACCGCTCAGTGTTCATATGTGTCCACACTGTTCATCAAAAACGAACCATTCAAACCTCAACATCTAAACCTCGGGTAATTCTCAATAACAACTTCTCCAGATGTATGACAAAAATAAAGTCAATCTGGTTAGTAATAAGTTAAATAATGTGTAATAGCTGGAAGTCAGTTTTAGTTCTTGTTTCTCTTTTCTTCAGCGATTCTGCTTGTTAACAGCAGGTGTTCATCAATAATGCTCAATTGTCACTTGATTATCTAATTTCAACACATGCTTTCAGTGTTACTTTTTAACACCCTGTAGTGTGGACACATATGAACACTGGGGATGTTGTGTACCCAATACCTAAACTTAAAAACTCTTAATAAGCAGTAATTAATAGTTTATTTAGGCAAAAGTCGAAGTTAATAGTTAGTTAATAATGAGAATTGGACCCTAAACTAAAACCAGTTTTGTATTTCTCACACAAAGCCTTTGTATGGCTTCAGGATACTTGAAGTATAGTGCCATTTTTGGGGCTTAACAGTCCCAGTCCAAATGTACTTCTACTAAACAGAAAAAAGCACCACAAGCATTCCGCAAAATATGTGTTTCAACAATCTGATGGGGAGTAAATGATGACTGGGGATTTTCATTTTGGCTGAACTATTCATCTAAAGATTGTGGGTTCATTTCATCATTCGCTGGATGCCAGAAACAAACTGTATTGGCGTCACTGGTCAATAACTCCATCCTCACCAGCTGAGTCCAAGAAAATGTTTCATAAGTTTTTGTTTTCTTTTCAACCTGACCACTATAGACCATCCCAGAGCAAACACACAAAGCCTGAACTTGTGGGGCGTCTGTCTGTTTGTGCGTCTGGGTCTCAGGGTATTGTGAGCTGCAGGCTTGATCCAGCAGACCTTCAAAGCCACGGCTCTGTGGTAAATGTTGGCAGAGTTGTGTTTTGCACAGCTTGTGCCCCTTCTCAAGCTTACTGCAATGCACACAATCAGGAAACCACTGAATTATAGATGCGGAAACAGGAAATTCATTCCTCCCATAGCCACTGTCACTCAGACCTTTGACCTAATCAATTAGTCGGGCTAAAGGCAGGGTTCCTCTGCAGCACCAACATTATTTTGGAGAAACGACTGATGGTCACATTTTGTAAAGTGAAAAACAAAATAGCAGCTAATTTAAATAGCTTGAAACCCAAATGGATGAATCTGAAGATCTGAATCGCTGTAATTTCTTCAACGTGGATGCTGAACGTTGCACGCTTGCGTGTTTAATTGAGCATTTCATGAGCACAGCTATATTAATAAATTACAATTAATGTAATTCCCTGAGATCTACAGAGTGCGTTTTCAAATGTAGATGAACAACTTTTCTTTAAAAGGCATTTAATAGGAAGGCTGGAAGAATCAATAAGCTCTGAATTTTCCATCCGATTTGTTTTTGTGCCACTAAAAAGAGAAGCCTGTCGTTCTGCAGTCCAGCTAATTTAAATTCATCATAAGTATGTTGTTCCAAACCTGAATGACTTTGCCTTCTGTGGAAAAAAAAAAAAAAAAGGGAAATTTTGAAGAAATGTACCGGTTGCTTTTTTCCACGCAATTACAATGAATGGAATTGCAATGACTGGAGATTTAAAGCTTCAAAAAGAAAAAGGATGCAAAACACCATAAAAGTATCATAAACCTACACTCTGGGATAAAAACAACCCAAGTTGGCTTAAAAATGGACAAACCCTGAGATTGGGTTGTTTTATGGGGTTAAATGTTTGCCCAATATTGCTTGCTTAAAATGAAACCAATTATGTTGGAATTATGGAAATTAACATTTATTAATATGTTTAATTAATGAACATTTAACATTTATAATAAGTTTATATTAAAGAGATATTATACGAATAATAAATAAACAATAAACATTTATTAAATTGCTTATTAATAAATGTTCACCTTTTGATTATTATTGTTGTCTCTAGTAATTATGTGTCTGATTTTTTATTTCCAACCTATTTTGGGTTCATTTTAAGCCAGACATATAGTCATTTTTAAACAATAGTTGGATTAAATTAAACTGCCCACCAAGTTGGGAAAACATTTAACCCAACCACTGGTTTAAAACAACCCAATTGCTGGGTTTGTCCATTTTCAACCCAACTTGGGTTGTTTTTAACCCAGCACTTTTTAGATTGCAGTTTTATTATTCACTGATGATCTTTCTGAACTGAACTGGATCAATTTGTCAGTGAATCAGATTTATTTGTGAACTGGATCAACCAATTCGTTGAAAAGATCCCCAAAGAATGAATCCTTTCAGTAGCTTTAACAAAAAAATTAAGTTGAGCAGGTTTAGAACAACATGAGGGCGAGTAAAAGATGGTCATTGGGTAAACATAAAAGAATCAGCCCTTCAATATAACATTTTCTCTATATCTATATGGATAGGAAGATGGGGTCAAATCCCGCCGGATTCAGAGACCAGATGTGGATCTCTCCAATACATTCCCATCTGCGGGAGTTCTGGCGGTCATGTTTTACAGGGAAATAATAAGACATTTGTGAGCCTCGTACTGCTATGCCGCTTTGTAAAGCTGGACAAACAGTTCTCCAATGACTCAGCTGAATCAAAGGCCCTCTGTGGTTTAAGGGAATCCACCCCTGAAATGTTTAACGGTAGAATGGAGGAACTGGTTTTCCATCTTTTGGAAGGTTTCTGAGTCCTTTATCTTTACTATAAATACTGGGCATAATAGATCAAAGCAGCTCTTAATACATCAGACACTTGACCACATGTCACTGACACATAGAAGTTGATCTCCTACAAAGAGAATAAGATATGGCATGTGGGGTGGTGTCACAGTCATTATGTTTCAGATATTTTTTAAATCATCATATTAGAATGATTTCTGAAAGATCATGTGACACTGAAGACTGGAGTGATGATGCTGAAAATTCAGCTTTGATCACAATATATTAAAAAACAATATAATATTTCACAATAATACTGTTTTTTCTGTATTTTTTTGGTCAAATATATGCATCCTTGGTGAGCAGAAGAGACTTCTTTCAAAAACATTAAAAAATCTTGTAGAGTATATAATCAGAAATTGCATGACTCCTCCATGTAATTATAAACTATAATTCATAACATATCTATTATGTTTTGTTAGTTGTATTGTAGTTACTTTGGTTTTTAACAGCTGAAATAATTGCACCTCAGAAATGGCAAATGAATGCACCATTTAAGCATTTCGCAAACTATATGGCTTGAGCACTTTTTTATATATATTCATATTATTTTATTAGTCTATAGGTGTGAACTGGACATTGTCCTGTCCGTTATGCTTCCTTTTCAGGGTAATTTTCATTCATTATTCCATTTAGAGCTAATAATTAGATTATGAAATATGTTAAAGGTGAAAAGTAACTCAGAGATTGTGTGTCATCTGAAGGTTTTAGATGCAGTTTCTTCCTCTGGAGTTGCTCCCGTTAGTTTTGTTAGTTTTGTGGTCTGGCCGTGACCCAAAAGCCATGCTTTACAGTCAATTTCCAACCAAAAAAACCATTTGAAGCTGCTGTTGGTTAATTATGTTTTGACGAATGAGCTCACATCTAGATTGGTTTCATTTAATAACGTTGTGTTAACTTTCATCAGCCTTGATATTTATTTTAGTCACTGTCGTTATGGTATTCAGGGCTAACATGAGACTGGAAAAGGGTTTCATTCATAAAGACTATAGGGGTGTACATGTACATGTATTCATCCCGAACAGTCACATTTCGGTGCATACAGTCAGACGGCGAATACAGTCGGTCACAGGCGATTCACACTCCAATCCAGAAGGGGGCGCGTGCGGTAATGCAACTTTTTGCTAACCGCCACAACAGGAAAAAGTGCAAAAGAAGAAGAACAGATGATCTATGCATAGATATGTTTACGTGTAATCTCTGAACCAGTGTTTCAACTGTGGAAAGACATCAATAAAACAGCTTGAGAATAATATCTCACGTAGCATTACATCTACCTCAGGCAAGTCATTCAGTGTCCACAGCATGTTAGTTCACTAGAGAAATGAAATCTTTTTACTAAATATATGCACTATTTTAGCTTATATATTCATTATATTTACTGTACCTGTTAGTAATGTCTTAAATATTTAATATATGTTTAAATAAATCTGTCATGAAAACTAGTTATGACCAGTATTGGGGGTAACGCATTTCAAGTTACGTAATCAGATTACTTTTTTCAAGTAACTAGTAAAGTAATGCATTACTTTTAAATTTACAACAAAATATCTTAGTTACTTTTTCAAATAAGTAATGCAAGTTACTTTGTTTTCCCTTTTATTGACTGACAGCTCTTCTGTCTCCATGTTGAGAGAAATCGTGAGTGCCGAGGAGTTGTGCGCTGTCTAAACACAATGGTTACTGTGGTTTTAGTTCACAAGAGAATTGCTTTCCTGTAGCTCAGTGGTTAGAGCATGGCACTAGCAATGCCAAGGTCATGGGTTCGATCCCAGGGATTGCACATACTCCGATACAAATGTATAGTATAATGCAATGTAAGTCGCTTTGGATAAAAGCGTCTGCCAAATGCATAAATGTAAATGGTTTTAGACTAAATGTGAGCATTTACTCAGTCAGTATTCCTCAAAATGAATAAAAACATTAAAATGCAATCTTAGAATATTGCACAAACCTACAATAATTAAATATATTAAACTGAACAAATACACTTTATGTATTTAATCACACTTTATTAACCAATGTCTTTGCTGCAGACCTTCGATGATCCAATTCAACCATATTACTAAGCAAAAATGACCACATTTGTGATCAACCTGAAGCTTATAGGCCTTTAAATTTGCCAAAAGTAAAACTTTTTTTGTTGTTATTAAAAAACAAGCTAGCAAGCCCAGCCCAGGTGTGAAAAAAGTAATGCAAAAGTAATGTAACGCATTACTTTCCATAAAAAATAACTAACGCAATTAGTTATTTTTTAGGGAGTAACGCAATGTTGTAATGCATTACTTTTTAAAGCAACTTTCCCCAACACTGGTTATGACAGTAACTGTGTAAATGATTGTATTTCAAAAATAAATTGGAGTAGAAAAATAATTCAACTAACATAATAATATCCACTAACCATTCAGAAACGTCTAAAAGTTGTAACTTCCTCCTGAGTCTCTCCATCAGTGTCGACTCCGGTTTGAACAATGTAAGGCTAAACACTTTAGTCATTTTGGCTGCGTGAGATTCTCCAGCTTTGTTGTTGTTGAGCTGTTAAAGCTCCGCCCTCTTCTGGAAAGCGAGCAGCAGCTCATTTGCATTTAAAGGGACACACACAAAAACGGCGTGTTTTTGCTCACACCCAAATAGGGGCAAATTTGACAAGCTATAATAAATGATCTGTGGGGGATTTTGAGCTGAAACTTCACAGACACATTCTGGAGACACCAGAGACTTATTTTACATCTTGTAAAGGGAATTATAGGTCGCCTTTAATAGTTTGGACTCCCTGTATATAGTTTACAGCATTAGCTAAGATAAAAAATATATATATTCTTAAGAAAATGTTAATTATAATTGAATTTATTTAAAGAGAGAGACACAATTTGTTCAGTAAACCACTGCATTTTTATGTTTAGTTTTCTCCCCCCTGCTGTACTGAACCGTGACTTCGATACCGAGGTACGTACCGAACCGTCATGTTTGTGTACCGTTACACCCCTCAACAATCTGCTCAGGACAATACGAGAGTCACAGCTGTCAATCCCAATGAGGTGCAGTACCTTTAACAGTTCCTTATTGGCAAGGTGCAGGACAGACACCACAAGCAAATGTTCCTCATTATTTATAATGTCTCATAGCCATCAGTGTGAATAGTTTAACAATGAGGCTTCTGCAGGGCACGGCAGCACAAACTCAACATGCACACGATCCAGCCGCCGTCTGGCCCCTGTCTTTTTGGATGTTGACTCACCTGCGAACACTGCCATTCTTGCTTTTTTTTTAAATCTACTTGCTCTTGAAAACCAAAACACCATTAACAAATTTTGTGGACAGTGCTTATTCCTCCTGCGCTTAAGAGGTTTCACTTAAACTCACATCCGTTCATGGCTGCCCATCTATCTCCGTCGACACACAGACATTTTAATGGCTGCCTTGATATTTAATGGCTCCGGTCACGGAAGACTAAACATACGCATTTGGAATGATAAAACACATATTGGAGTGTAAAAGCAGCCTGTGAAATGTTGAGAATAATGCATTATTCAGCCATGATGCCCTCACTGGCTTCAAGGTAAAGTAAAACCCCTGTGGTGTGTATCCATGAAGATGTCCATGCAAGTTCTGCTGAATTTTTGATGATATACTGCCAAAATGCATGTCGTAAACCTCTCATGTAGTGAATGTTTGAGGAGCTGACAAAATGACCGTTTGCTCACTCTCCAGGATGGCAGACTCATTATAAAATGCAAATGTTATCTTTCTTCTTAAACCAACATCAGTGGAAAGCATTTTGTCAGTTATCAAATCTATTAAAAATGGTGAAATGTCTGCAAGCATTACAATAAGAGTACAAAGCCCAGACGAGCACACGGCGACGGTCATGCCAATATTTGTTGTGATTTGAATACTAGCGGATTTTGCTATTTCAATTAAGTCGGAAAGAAAACAGACCAGTTCCAGTGTTTATTTTGCACCTTAGGCTTTATTTTCAACCCCTCCTTTCCCAACCTCCCAAACCTTTTGCCCTGCAAACTGGTTTCCCCTAATTTGTGTAATTAAGTGTACTTGTAGAAACCCCCCAACTGCCCGTCACAGCTGTGAACCATGTTAGGTCAGGTCAGTGACCGCCACAGGATCCGAGGAGATGTCCTGCGGTCAGTCCTGTTTCAGGTTTGACGGGCACTTCCCTGCTGTTTTCCCACACGCTGCTGAAACACATCTGATAACTTATGGACTTTAAAATCCTTGGCTGTTGACTCAGGTGCCATCTGATTATTTTCGGCCACCAGGGGTGTTGATGAGATCAGTGATAAATGTTAGAAAGCAACCTTTTCACCCCACGTAAAGAGCCAGAGAGACAGTGTTATAAAAACCAAACGATTTTATGAATCTAGCACCCGACACAGGGATGGGAATCTGATCCATGTGGTATTTCACTGGGACGTGACTAATCTTTCATTAAAGGGGTGATAATGGGTGCAACTTTAGAGGAGCAACATGTGAGGCTCCTTGAGGCATAAATAGGTGCAAATTGTCACAATTTTTACTCCAGTGAATTTTTCTCATGGTAGGTTTATTTTTATAAAAGTCACTCACTTTCTTTATAGACACATGCCTTGAAGTCTTTGGCTATGAAAAAGCTTTGAACATTTTCACTGTTGCAGCACTGGAAAAAAAAGATGCAGTTTGATTTTAATGGGGCATATTGTCACACATTATACACTCTAAAAAATGCTGGGTTGTTTTAACCAAAATTTGGGTAAAATATGGACAAACCCAACCGTTGGGTTACATTTTTAAGTACATTTTTAACTCAGTGGTTGGGTTTGTCCATATTTGACACAAATTTGAGTTGAAACAACCCAGAGTGTAGGATTGTCAGCTAATTTTAAACAGTAAACAAATTAACAAAACAGCAAAAATCTAAAAAACTAACACATAAAACTATGCTTTTGAACAACAAATGTTGAAAAAAAAAATGGTGTACACTCTAAAAAATGCTGGGTTAAAAACAACCCAAGTTGGGTTGAAAATGGACAAACCCAGCAATTGGGTTGTTTTAACCCAGTGGTTGGGTTANGCTATGAAAAAGCTTTGAACATTTTCACTGTTGCAGCACTGGAAAAAAAAGATGCAGTTTGATTTTAATGGGGCATATTGTCACACATTATACACTCTAAAAAATGCTGGGTTGTTTTAACCAAAATTTGGGTAAAATATGGACAAACCCAACCGTTGGGTTACATTTTTAAGTACATTTTTAACTCAGTGGTTGGGTTTGTCCATATTTGACACAAATTTGAGTTGAAACAACCCAGAGTGTAGGATTGTCAGCTAATTTTAAACAGTAAACAAATTAACAAAACAGCAAAAATCTAAAAAACTAACACATAAAACTATGCTTTTGAACAACAAATGTTGAAAAAAAAATGGTGTATAGTATTTACTTTGAAACAATGTTAACAAAGAAATTGAATATAAAAGACTTTGCACAGGATAGTATGTTTTGGAGTGAGATGAAAAAAATAAATCTCCAAATTCATTTCTTATTGATGCTTTTGCTTCCCAAATATGTCACTTCCTGCTGTATGATGTAATTTGCATTTTGTAGGTTAAAGGAAATTTACAGACTAACAGGATGGAAGTTGATGACATGAAAAAACAAAACAAAAAAAGAACCATACAATTATTACCAATTAAAATAATGTTCCTAAAGCAAACATGTTTTGCTTTATTGATTTGAGAAAGGAATAAAAAAATAGAATATTTCTTCATAAATTGCCAGTTTTTAATGTTAGAAGTTAGTGCAGCACCCAGAGACATGACAAAACAAGGTGGTGAAAATGATTATAAATTCACCTATGGCCACTGAATAAATTAAAACTAATATCAAGTTTGAGTTTAATAACCCAATAACCAAAAATAAATTATATGAAATGTACACTCTAAAAATGCTCTGTTAAAAACAACCCAAGTTGGGTTGAAAATGGACAAACCCAGCGATTGGGTGGTTTTTACCCAGCGGTTGAGTTAAATGTTTGACCAACATGCTGGGTAGTTTTATTTAACTCAACTATTGATTAAAAGTTACTGTATTGTTTGCTTAAAATGAACCCAAAGTTTGCTGGAAATGAACATTTATTAAATTGCTTATTAATAAATGTTCACCTTTTGATTATTATTGTTGCCTCTAGTAATTATGAGTCTGATTTTTAATTTCCAACATATTTTGGGTTCATTTTAAGCCAGCCATATAGTCATTTTTAAACAATAGTTGGGTTAAATAAAACTACCCAGCAACATTTAACCCAATCGCTGGGTTAAAACAACCCAGTCACTGGGTTTGTCCAGTTTCAACCCAACTTGGGTTGTTTTTAACCCAGCATTTTTTAGAGTGTATATTTAAGGACACACAGAGAACCAATGCATCATAACCTATTCTGCCCACACTGCGGGTACGACACACGCCATCTGTTGTGCTGGAAAGTGAGGGGTCAATTACGTAGATGGCAATCCCAGCTTGGAATCTCTTGGAATTGAAACAATCCTTGCTTGTGGCAGGTGTTTAATGCCCTCCTCGATCACATCTCAGCCGGCGCACACTTGTTTTCACAAACAAATCTCATGGCTTTATAGCTAAAGTGGAGGATGAAGTGAAACAATTCAGTTTTTTTTATCTTAAAGGCACTTTCACAAGCTTGGTGATTGTGCTGCATACTACGTGTTAAACATAAATGAAATTCATTTTTGGCACATGATAAGAGTAACAAATAAGTGTGGGGGAAAACACATTTGTTTGAGAAAAATAATAGAGAGCAAAGGATTCAAGAAGTGCATACTGATTATGCTCCCTATACGTCTCGAACAATCAGTGGCTTCATTGAGTTTGGACACAAAAATGTGCTTCATATGTCCTCAGAGTGTGAGGCAGCAGCCCCACTGAGGCTGTAAATGATCCGGTGAAATGACATCAGTGTCAGGGGACAGGAAGAATCGCTGCAGCGCAGACCTTGGCTCTCATGCCCTTCAAGTGGAGCCGGAAATAGTGTAATTATGAGTTCAGCGCACATGAATGACTGAACAAAGTTGTATTTACAAGTGGGAAACTCAGAATTCTAGGCGATATATGAGTTGTTGTGTTGGAAGGGGCGTGTTGATTTGAAACATGATAGTTGAAACTATGAAACCGATAGTTCTGGTCCTTTATTATGATTATCTGAGCTGCATTAGAAGCCATTGTATAATACTCTATAAACACACATTTGTGAGCTCATTACATCAGTGTTACTGCACCGCTGCATCTGCTAAATATTGCTGAAAATCTACTTTGCTTGGAAGAAGGCTTTATCAATGAATGCAATAAGCCTTTGAAGCAATGTTTTACAGTCATTTTAGAATTAGCTAATATACATGTACTATGTCTGTATGTATAGAGAGAGATGGTGTAAAGCTAATTACTCACTCATTTGTTCAGTAGGCAGTGAATAGGCAGTCTTTTGTGGCTGTTTGAATGCATTCGACCACATGAGCGTCTACACCATGAAAGCAATCCGGTCAAATGCGTTTTCAACTACCTCTGGAAGCGGACAAGCTCAAAACATTTTAGACCCCGTTTACACCTGTATTTAGCATCATCTGCTTGTGATCTTAATACCAGGTGTAAACCGGGCCATAGTGAGCCGTTCTGCTGCCCAATGCCAAAGTCACTTCTCTCAGCCAAACACAATCGAAGTTATATTAAAAAATATCCTGGCTCTTCCAAGCATTTTGATGGGATTGAATAGTAACTGAGATTTTGAAGCCCAAAAAAGTGCACACAGCAAAATCACCAGAGTACATATGGGCCCTCTCTAAATAGTGTTAAAGTAACACTGAAGCAGAGTTAAAGTTACTGAGATAATTAAGTGATGAATGAGCATTAGTGATGAACACCTGCTGTTAACAAGCAGAATAAATGAAGAAGGATTATCTTCCTCCTCTGCTGAGATCTTGAGAGATATAATGTCTTTTATCTTCAGGTGATTTCATCTAAGACTGTGGCTGAAGTCAGTTGTAGTTCTTGTGTTTCTCTTTTCTTCATTGATTCTGCTTGTTAACAGCAGGTGTTCATCACAAAAGCTCATTCATCACTTAATCGCTTAATTATCTCATTAACTTTAACTCTGCTTCAGTGTTACTCTAACACTATTTAGAGAGGGATCATATGTACTCCGAGCAGAGTTAATTTAACTCTGGTGATTTTGCTGTGCATCAATCCATCATAAAAGTAATCCAAAGGACTCCAGGGAGTTAATAAAGTCGTTCTGAAGTGAAGTGATGCGTTTTTCGTAAGCTTAGGTGAGAGTAGACGCCTCTCGCGGTTCAAACAAATAGGGCTGGGCAACAAACTCAAACTCCTCCGACATTTATCTTTAAAAATTCTCATTTTAGACTTCTAATTTGTGGCCGGTGTTTTGTTTTGCTTTATCCTCTGTGCTTCCGTGTACGTCAAAACGTCATTTGTCAGGCCAAAGTCAGTGATTCTAGTTTATAAAGTTATAAATATGCATATTTTTCTTACATAAACGCATCGCTTTACTTCAGAAGGCCTTTATTAACCCCCTGAAGTCGTATTTTATGATGGATGGATGCACTTTTTTGGGCTTCAAAAAGTTACTATTCACTCCCATTATAAAGCTTTGAAGAGTCAGGATATTTTTTAATATAACTCTGATTGTGTTTGACTGAGAAAAAGAAAGTCATATACACCTAAGATGGCTTAAGGGTGAGCAAATTATGAGATAATTTTTATTTTTGAGAGAACTATCCCTTTAAGGCAAGTCATTTCACTCGGTGGCCAACTTTGATCACTATTTCAGATCCTATTTGATGGGGAAACATTAGATTCTCCAAAGCTTTTCACCGAACTTACAATTAAATTGAAATCACCAATGACATTGTACAACATCTGCCTCATAAATGTTGTTTCTCATGCTCAAATATCTTTAACAAAAACTTGTTTTTCAGGTTTGATCCTCCAATCCGCATGTGCAGTCCTAAGCGTGCGTTTGGCTCTTTTATATAGAATGCGGGACTTATTCCGCCATATTACGCGTTGCACTACATGAGTGCACTGTCTTTGTGTAAAGTCTTTGCTAATGCCTTTCCTGTAGCTCAGTGGTTAGAGTGTGGCACTAGCAATGCCAAAGTCATGGGTTCGATCCCAGGGATTGCACATACTCAGATACAAATGTATAGTATAATGCAATGTAAGTCGCTTTGGATAAAAGCGTCAGCCAAATGCATAAATGTAAATGTAAATGTAATGCCTGCATTGGCAGAACCTCATAAATGACTGATTTGGGACTCTATACACGGGCAGCAACCACACAAATACTGTAGCACTCTACACGGGGGACTTGTCGCACAATTGATTTCAATAGAGTTTGAAGTAAGCATGTTGCTAAGCGAACAGCATGATACTCTAATAAGCTCAAATAGACACAGCACAAACAAATACTGAGTAAACTAATATATTTCAATGACACTTTTTGTCCAGAAAGGTTCAAAAATGGCATTTGGCTTGACTCCAAGTATACTAGTATAACACATTGTTATTACACCAACTGGCATCTTGTACTGTAAAGCAGAGGAGACAGAATGAGAATAGTTGGCATTATGTAATTCTCACATTAGTTCAGGCTCACTCTTCTTTCACACCTGCCTATGTGGAACAGGAGGTCTGCGCCACCATCACAGGATTAATTATCTATCACAAAGCTCTGCAGACAGAGTGTCTGTTATCAGGCCGTGTGATGCTCAGCACAGCTCTTCTGTTTATTCTTTCTTTTGCGGCACCCTCAGTGGTCATGGCACGGGTCAGGGCAAGTCAGAGCTCAGGGAAGAAAGAGACAAAGACCACACAGAGGTACACAATCCTTACTGCTCTAAAAAAACAGACCCAGCAAAAGAGCCGTCTGCTAGTCACAGACTTGTGCTCGCAGAGCATTTAAACTAAACAGAGAAGACTGAGATAAGCTGTCTCATGTATTTAATATATGACTTATTTTTATATAATATTGCATTTAATAATTCACTGTCCCATTCCAGCGTTCTGTTTTGCTGCACATTATTTAGACTTTCTTACTGATTCTCATAAATCAGCAAGGAAAATTTTTAATATTTAGAATATTTTAAGGTTGTAAATCAATTTTTAAGATTTTGTTATTTCATCTTTAAATGTTCATCTTGATTGAAGGTGAACTAAGGCAATGTAATTCTAAGTTTGCAGGGAAATGTAAATGTTGTTCTTTAGCAATTTTCACAATTTTGTGAGGCTGAAGGGTCCCAAGAATGTGATCATTTATTATAGCTTGTCAAAGTTGCCGCTATTTGTGTGTGTCCCTTTAAATGCAAATGAGCTGCTGCTCCCGGCCCCCTTTCCAGAAGAGGGCGGAGCTTTAACAGCTCAACAACAACAAAGCTGGAGATTCTCACGCAGCCAAAATGAGGATTGTCAGTAACGGTGTTCAGCCTTACATTGTTCAAACCGGAGTCGACACTGATGGAGAGACTCAGGAAGAAGTTACAACTTTTAGACGTTTCTGAACGGTTAGTGGATAAATTTATGTAGTTGCTGTGGAGTTGATTCAGCTCATCGACTAGCATGTGTCGTCATGTTAATCTTTTGTGCAAATCCAGCGTTGAACCGACCCTCGTTTGTGAAGCAGTCCGGCGTAAAATGACAATGGCATGACAACAACACTCTACTGCAACAACTCTTCCTCTTCTCTAAAGCAGCCCAACATGACCTCACCCTCTTAGTTGTGTGTTCTCGGGGGCGGGGTTTATGTAAATTTTAGGGTTAGTGACGTCACTAACCTGGGAAGAAGCTCGTTGTAGTCCCTACCAGCCGTTTGTTGTAGTCCTTAAAAAGAGAATTCTTTAAAAGAAAACATTGAACTTTGAATTCAACTTTGAGCGTCGTAACTTTGCAGATGTTTTTATGCTCAAACAGCAACATTACACACTAACTAAAGTTAAACAAAAAGTGAAATCACCCCTTTAAAATATTTTGCATTCATTTTACAGCTGAAGCCCAGTGGTAACCTGTTTTCCCATCACACACACAGTATAAAATTTTAAATACTGTCAACTTGTCAAGTTGGGTTTTCAGTCCAACAATGCTTATGCTATTACATGCCACTCCAGCCTATATTAAAACATTTTTCTACTGATTTTTAAAGTCAGTTGCAGATATTTTATTGCTTTCCATCCCTCCAGCGGCAACACACAGGCAGTTTAGTTTTTTTACGTGCATTACCTTGAAATCCCCTCATAATCGATTCAAACTGTCAGTGCTTTCTCACCACATCTCTCTCCCTCATTTCACGACACACACATCCCGTCCAATCCTAAAAAGAGATTCAATTTTTAAACAATAGAGCACACTCTCGTTCCAGAGAGCTCACAGCTGGAGTCAGTCCTGTCATCAGCGCCAGTGAATGAACGGACTGCAATGAATGAGTTGGATTGATTATGCGACCCCCTTCTGACCGGTGAATTGCTCAGTCATGTCTTTCTTAGCCTTCTATCATCATGGTCCCTCATAACAAGCAAATATATTATTCTATTTATATATGTATATATGTATACACCGATCAGGCATAACATTATGACCACCTTCTAAATATTGTTTTGGTCCTCCTTTTGCTGCCAACACAGCCCTGACCGGTCGAGGCATGGACTCCATTAGACTCCTGAAGGTGTGTTGTGGTATCTGCACCAAGATGTTAGCCACATGGGGTCAGCATGGGCACCCTGACCGAACTGCAGCTATGCAGCCCCATACGCAACAAACTGCGATGCACTGTGTATTCTGACACCTTTCTATCATTAACCTTCTATCATCATGGTCCCTCCTAACAAGCAAATATATTATTCTATTTATTAACTGCAACAAATGGCATATATATCATAATGACATAGCTGACAAAAATGCAATGCATGATTGTAATTGTGAGTCATAATGCCCAATTTTAATGAGCTACAATGCTTGCACTAGTATGCACTCATTAAGACTGAAGGCCGTGGCTTATGTTGTAAAACCACAGCCTTGGTGAGAAGGTTAGCAGTTCTCCAAGGCACACTTTGATTGCCATTATAAACCAGGGCTGTAACCACCATAAACACATCCCCGAACCCAGTATATTTACATGTTTTTGATTGACTGATCTTGGTCCCCTTAAAGGGTTAGTTCACCCAAAACTGAAAATTCTGTCATTAATTACTCGCCCTCATGTCGTTCCACACCCGTAAGACCTTCGTTCATCTTCAGAACACAAATTAAGATATTTTGCACTTTCAATGCCCAGAAAGCTACTAAAGACGTATTTAAAGATGCCCTAGAATTTTTTTTTAAAAGATGTAATATAAGTCTAAGGTGTCCCCTGAATGTGTCTGTGAAGTTTCAGCTCAAAATACCCCATAGATTTTTTTTAATTAATTTTTTTAACTGCCTATTTTGGGGCATAATTAGAAATGAGCCGATTCAGGGTGTGTGGCCCTTTAAATCTCGCGCTCCCCGCCCACAGAGCTCGCGCTTGCCTTAAACAACATAAAAAAAGTTCACACAGCTAATATAACCCTCAAAATGGATCTTTACAAAGTGTTCGTCATGCAGCATGTCTAATCGCGTAAGTATGGTATTTATTTTGATGTTTACATTGATTCTGAATGAGTTTGATGGTGCTCCGTGGCTAACGGCTAATGCTACACTGTTGGAGAGATTTATAAAGAATGAAGTTGTTTATGAATTATACAGACTGCAAGTGTTTAAAAAATGAAAATAACGACAGTCTTGTCTCCGTGAATACAGTAATAAACGATGGTAACTTTAACCACATTTAACAGTACATTAGCAACATGCTAACGAAACATTTAGAAAGACAATTTACAAATATCACTAAAAATATCATGGATCATGTCAGTTATTATTGCTCCATCTGCCATTTTTCGCTATTGTCCTTGCTTGCTTACCTTGTCTGATGATTCAGCTGTGCACAGATCCAGACGTTAATACTGGCTGCCCTTGTCTAATGCCTTGAACATGGGCTGGCATATGCAAATATTGGGGGCGTACATATTAATGATCCCGACTGTTACGTAACAGTCAGTGTTAGGTTGAGATTCGCCTGTTCTTCAGAGGTCTTTTAAACAAATGAGATTTATATAAGAAGGAGGAAACGATGGAGTTTGAAACTCAGTGTATGTCTTTTCCATGTACTGAACTCTTGTTATTCAACTATGCTGAGGTAAATTCAATTTTTGAATCTAGGGCACCTTTAAAACAGGTCATGTGACTACAGTGGTTCAACCTTAATGTTATGAAGCGACGAGAATACTTTTTGTGCACCAAAAAAACAAAATAACAACTTTATTCAACAATATCTAGTGATGGGCGATTTCAAAACACTGCTTCATGAAGCTTTACGAATCTTTTGTTTCGAATCAGTGGTTCGGAGCGTGTATCAAACTGCCAAAGTCACGTGATTTCAGTAAACGAGGCTTCGTTGCGTCATAAGTGTTTCGAAACGTTTAGAAATTTCAATAGTTTTTCACGTGACTTTGTCAGTTTGATACGCGCTCCGAATCTCTGATTCGAAACAAAAGATTCGTAAAGCTTCATGAAGCAGTGTTTTGAAATCACCCATCACTAGATATTGTTGAATAAAGTGGTTATTTAGTTTTTTTGGCGCACAAAAAATATTCTCGTCGCTTCATAACATTAATGTTGAAACACTGTAGTCACATGACCTGTTTTAAATACGTCTTTAGTAGCTTTCTGGGCATTGAAAGTGTTAATTATCTTGCTGTCAATGCAGGCCTCACTGAACCATGAGATTTCATCAAAAAATATCTTAATTAGTATTCTGAAGATGAACAAAGGTCTTATGGGTGTGGAAGAACATGACAGAATTTTCTTTTTTGGGTGAACTAACCCTTTAAAAGTCTGCAGTGAATGCTGAAATGTCTTCTGTAAGCACAATAGTGACTGCCTTTGGCTTTCAGTCAGCGTGTGGGACTCTCATTCATCTCATTCACCGTGTAGGCTAATGCATCTGTAGTACTAGAAGGCAGGGAGGGAAAAAGAGCAACTTTGAAGAGTATTTGTCATCATATTTGTCATTTTTTGCAAATGTTCGCGTCATTTTTTCCCCACTGAAATCCACGGTTCAAAGCCGGAGCAGGACTGTTTGATAGCCTCTCTGACCTAATGGCTGTGGTTCAGAACATCTAGACAATTTTTGAGCACTCATCTAATATATATATACACTCATTTTGTGTCATTTATGTAGGCTGCACACTAGGTTTTGAGACACAGCTCAGATAGAGCCTCTCTCTCTCTCTCTCTCTCTCTCTCTCTCTCTCTCTCTGCTCAGAGTTTGATCTTCACTCAATGAAATCTGACTCTTCATTCACTCGTGTTCTAACCCTCGGAGGGAACAAATGTCAATACGAGATAATTGAGCAGATGGAGAACTTTCATTAGTGCTTTAATTTCATTTCAAGCTTTATCTGACGTCTTGATTGACAGTTTGACACTTGGCGGTGCGGCGCGCGCGGCTGCCCTGCATGTTCAGTGGACGTTACTCTCATTTTTGACCATTTTAAGAGTCTTTTACGCGCTGAATTGATATGAAAACAGGACGGCTTTCCTCTGTCGGTCACCTCAGAATATAAAAGAGACAGTTTCGCGGCATTTCGAACCAGTTTTCTTCAGACACGCGCAGAAATGGATCTTATGGGAATCTACCTGCTTCATCTCAGCTTTGCCGGTAGGTGATGTGCTGCATGCGCTTTATCTTCTGTACTTACCGACATCAAAGTTCCGCCACAGAGAAGCTGATAAAATGCAACTTGTATTTATTTATTTTTAATTATTGTCTATTCATCGATCGTTTTGCACCGGCTTCATAGCAGTAGAGTTTTGATTGATTAATGAGAATGAGTTAAACTGAGTAAATGTGAACACGATAACCTGCTTTCTTCTTATTTGGATTTATGAATACATGTGTTATGCGTCAGCTAATGAGGTGTTTGCTTGGGTGTGAAAGGTTACTGCTTCTTGGCATTTGTTCTAACAGTCAAACATTACTCCTAATAATATGACTGATACATATTCCTATCAACTAAAGTTAAACTTTTAATTGCTGCCATGGTAAAATCAGAGTGGTGGAAAAGTCACAACCTGTACTAATAAGTTCATTGCACTGTTTAGACCACTTAGAATTTAAGGAATTAAGTAGTTAAATGGATGAGAACAAAGATGTTATGTCATCATAAAATGATAATTAATGCATATATATAGTAGGGATGCACGATCGGTATCAGCCGATATATGTTCATTTTTAATGTTATCGTTATCGGCCCAATAAGAAAATTTGTCCAACATATTAAAGCTGATATATAATGGATAATTTCCTTCAGCTGAGACACTTCAGATGCTCATCATGATGGTTTTGAATTGCTTGAAATATGATTGAAATCACTTAAAAAGGAAAATACAGTTCAGTACAACATGTGCAGCGCAAGTCTGTCATATAAGATACATAAAATTATAATGAGAACATTATAATTGTGTGTTTGGGACATGGATTTTAATGGTGAGACTTTTGTTTTTGTAATCAGGCTCTCAAAAATTATATAAACATTTGGATTTAGATTTATCGGCCAATATATCGGTTATCGGCTTTTAAATATAAAGAGTTATCGGTATCGGACAAAATTTTCATATCGGTGCATCTTATATAAAGTCTGTTTCTTTAAAGGATGCATGTGTTGTCAGTGAACTGAAATTTGTAGCCTCAGTTGATTGAATAGCCTGTGTGTTTTAGCAGATTGGATTTGTGCAAAGAATGTCTCTGTGTTGCTGCTAATATAATTAGGTTTTCAGGTAGACTGTCTTTTGTGTGAGTGTGTGTGTGTGTGTGTGTATGAATGAGAGGATGTATGTGTGGAATTATAACAAGTGCATTTGCATGTTTTGAAAAATGGATTCACAGATGAAAGCTTTGAAAATGAATTCACAGATGAAACCACATTAAACATAAAACATAACCATAGCTTTGAAACATAATTTTATTGTGCATTAATATGGCAGTGTGAAAACTTATCCTTATCCCAAATTGGGTCTTTTTCTGACTGGACTGGATTGCTGATTATATAAGAGTTCATATGAGAGCATAGCATGTAATAGTTTTTTTTATTTTTTATATATATATATATTTTTTTTTTCTATTTGCTAATTTTTGCTAATTTATTTGTGCATTTATTTTATTTTCACCTTCTGGTTTGTCTATTATCAATTATTCAATATTCCTCTGTAAACTGAACAGAGTCAATCTCTAGAACAGTAAAACATGCCAAGCTGTTGTTGAATTACCCGAAACAACAGAAATAAAGTAAATGATCACTTAAGTTCCCCAAAAATATTAAGAAATAGTGTTAAAATCATCCCACCAATTAAAAAAATAAATAAAATCCTCTTCTATGCCTTTATAGGTTCTATAAAGAAATGTCTTTGATTTCATATACTTTCATGTTTAATGGGTTATATCCATTTTAAAACATAAAGTATGTTTGGGTCTATGATGTGACGGGTCATTTTTTTGTCCAAAGGCCTTAATAATAATAAAAAACAAAGATATGACATCCAAAGTATGTAAGGAAGTACAACTTGATCTCTTTTATTGAATCCAAAAGGTTGTAATTATATTTTGCTACATATAAAGGTATTTTAAAGATTTTGAAGTGTCAAAAGGTCATTTGGTTTAACCATCCAAAGGCCAATACACCCATTTCATTTGTGATTAAGATATCTTAAAATGTAATAAATGTATATGTTTTTTATTCTGGCATGATTTTATAACATCATATATCAACATAGTGCAAAATGGTGTTAACATTATGTGTAGAAGTCGTTGCTTTATGAGAAAGAATGTCTGGAAAAATGAATTTCATTGATGTCATTCGGAGTAACCGATATAAAGGGACCATTTTGGATCAAGTCATGGGGTCAATATCATGTGACAGGATGTGACATCATTCAGACACCTGCAAAGGACCACATGGTCATGAAGTAAAGTAACTAACTCTCTTTTAACTATTTTAAAAATTCATGTTTTCACTCTCATACGCATGTCCCGAAACATCAGGTCATTCGGTGCAACCGCTATAAAACATGGAAAATGTTGTAATATTTTAAAAACTTGTACTAAATATAAAATGTTTGATTGTCCTTTTGCTAGATATCAGCCTGTTAGCATTGTTTGAAAATATCATCATTCAGTATAACCAAAAGTGTCATTCGGTAAAACCAAAATTTTGGTTAAACCGAATGACTTTTTTGGTGACCAATTTTGTCCATCTTGTAAAAAATGACAAAAGCAGTGTTAATTGATTATAATAACCAAATAATAACATTGTTAACACTTAATAATACTTCAAAATTAATTATATCTCCATTATGTTTTTTTACACTTTTAAAAACCTTATTCGTCAATGACCGTTTACAAGCTGTTTCATTCTTAAAATTAAAAACAAAATTAATTAATTAAAACTAAATTCATAAAATGATCCCATGATGGGAACACCTAAACGGTTCTATACAGTATATGAAGTGCCAGAAAGAACCCTTTAAGGTTCTAAATAGAACTATTCATTTTCACTGTATATGCATTTTAGATAATTGTAAAGAATTCTAAACCTTGAACCAAAATAACCAGCTCTGAATAACTTTGGATTCAAAACCTAAACGTATTTGAAGACAATTCTGTTTATGTAACATCTTTTACTGCTCATCTTTATGAATGATGTAACTGAATCATAAATGATGATACAATATAATGAACAACTTATACATCTAATAGTCATTAATTATTATTTTTTTATAATATTGTAAAAAAACTCCCATATATAAATGTAAAAATAAAATGTTAAAAGTCATGAAATGGTGATCACAACTTATTTACTTTACTATAATCTGAGATGCCAAAATGCAATAGGATATTCAATGAAATTTATTTTTAAAACATGGAATTTTTACTTCCGGAAGCCAACTGTTACGCTCTATTCATCCAGCATCCATCCTCCATCCCAGATTCTTTCTTATTCTCCATAGTTATGTCCAATGAGCTTTAGTCACGTCCCATATCTGACTCCCTATATTTTAACCATCAACCTTTCTAACTTTTTCAAACCCTACAATATACATTATGTGAACTTGTGAATAGAGGACTTAGCTCCAGTTCCGTAGGTAATTCCACTGTCACTCAAGGGAAGTGAAAGGCAGGCAGTTTGTCAGCGATTAGCCAAGGTAAAGATCGATTCATGCTCAGAGAGCTTGTAAATTAGGAACTCTATCAATGTCCATTAGCTCAGGCCATGACTGACATATGCTAATTCTGACCTTGTTGTTAACAGAATAATGTCATTATCAGTACTGACATGGATCTACACTGCAATTGATCATTTATGGTCCAGGTTTTCAGAGCATTATACTTCATAGCTCAGGCTTACTGAAATATGCAGTTCAAAGCCATAATCAAACTGTAGAATTGTAGCCGACAGCTTGAAGATCAGCCTCTCTCCAGCAGCCGACTCAGTGTTTCTGACTGCTACGCTCGACAGTGCCTCTGACGCCACGCGCATAATCTGCACTCACGGTAATACGATTCTTAATAAAGTGGCTTGCTTAAACTTTTAGGCTTAAACAATGCCTTGGAGGAACCATTCTGTGGTCCCTACAGAACCTTTCAGTGAACAGTTCTTCAAAGATCAGTTGAAGAACTTTTTAATAATTTAAAGACCACCTAAACATTTTTTTTTGTGCAATGGAAAGGTTACTTGGATGTTTAAAAGTGGACCTATTATGCCCCTTTTCACAAGATGTAATATAAGGCTCTGGTGTCCCCAGAATGTGTTTCAGAAAGTTTCAGCTCAAAATACCCCACAGATCATTTATTATAGCATGTTTTAAATGCCCATTTTTGAGTGGAAGGAAAAACATGCTGTTTTCGTGCATGTGTCTTTAAATGCAAATGAGCTGCTGCTCCCCACCCCCTTTCCAGAAGTGGGCAGAGCCTTTATAGCTCGTACCTCAGATACTCTGCCAAAAACTAAAATCATCTCTATCGCGGCTCACGTGACATTGCAGTTCTTCATCATCATGAAAGTTTATTATCTGCATGTTTTAAAGCCATATCAGTCTAAACTTCTGATATATGGTTTTCTGAGCGCACACATCTGAAGCACGCGCACAGAAAGCTGCCTGTCAGACGGCACGTCGTGTGAGTATTAAACTAAGTTCTCTTTCACATCTTATTGCACTTAAAAGGTCAAATGCACACAAGATTATGTCAAAAACACACAAAGTTCATAAACACAGTCGGTTATGTCTGTGAACGTAAACAGCAGGGAAAGAAATCACAAGTGTATATTAGATCTGTGTATTAAAGTGACAGCAGCATAATATACAGTACCTTCTGCTATATCTGCTGTTAATATGAACCAAACAACAAAAGAAAAACAGAAAATCACTCACTGTTCTTGACTGGATAACTTTAGTAGCTTTAATAAGAATACATGCTGCTGTTAAATGCTCTGGTGAGGAGATAAACATGACTCATGGGAGGAGCTATGCTAATAGGGCAGAGTCTGTCAGCAGTCATGGGCGGGGCCTAAGCATTTGTAACGTCACATTGCTAGAATCTGGCTTGTTCTGAGACACTGCTTATGATTTATGGGGATTAAAAAAAGAAGAGTGGGTAGATTTTTGCCATTATAGGGTGGTTGTGTTCACACTCTGCTGACACATTTATGTTTAAACACCATGTAAAAGTGAATTTTGCATAATACGTCCAATTTAAGGTTCTTCATGGAACCATAGATGGCAATAAAGAACCTTTATTTGTAAGAGCTGAAATATTGTACTTATATCGTTCAATCAATGTGCTATTGGCAAAGTCGATTTTATTTTGGCCTTGACTTTGGAGCTTGTGAAAACCGTGTTATTAAATGTAGGCTGGATTTTGGTGTAAATTTGATTAATTTTCTTATCAAAAGTGGTGTATTACTGTACTTTATGGAAATTTAATTTAAAATTATCTCTTTAAAGTTGAAAACATATTGAGTAGTGGCGTCTAAAAGCATATACCATCGCTTAACAACCTTACAGGCCATGGTTGGTCTGAGATTAGTTGATGTTTGCAAACTAAACTATCAAACTATATGCCTGAACATTTCCTTGCTGATTAGGATGCAGAGCAGCTGGACTTCAGAAATCTGAAGTGAATCCCCAGCCAGCTGCAGGGTTAATGTGTGACGTCTAATGTAGGAATTAGGTGTAGGAATACGGTAATACAGCTGTTGTGTGATAACAACGTTGCATATGCAGTGATGGTAGAGCATGGTATGCGTTGATTTTATCATTTTATTATTGATTTTATCTACATGACAGATGTGTAGGCCATTCAGTGTTGCAGGCTAATGGTGCAAACTGCACAGAACCTGCACCGTGTAGGTCTCTCTATTGTTCATTTTATTTTATTGAACAATATCGCAAAGGAAACACATTCATAAGTTCATTGTCATTGGTGTTGAGTAGTTGAAGGAAATTGCTCTGAATATTAATGGTTCAGTTTCTCTGGTGAATCCATAGATAAACCCTCACATGCAATGTCTCTGAAAATGAGTAATTAGGTAAAGTTGACTTTGAACAAACCCTTAACCCACGTAACTCACCCCGCACCATTTGTGCTGCAGATATGAATGAATTGTGAGGCTTGTTGAGGAGACGAATGCTATTACTTTTCTTGGTAATGAGAATTATGCCTGATGGATGATAAAACAGGTGGAAAAAAAACGTGCCTCTACCTACATTTCTGCAAAACTCCAAAAATGTACCTATACATACAATTCAATGCAGTTTCCAGCTGAAATGAACACTAGAAGCAGTAAAACACCAACTTTTATTCCTACTTTTATACACAAATTATGATTACAGGGGCAGATTAGCTATTGATTAATAAAGACTTATTTTTGCATGGTTCCTTGACATTAAAACACTTACGTGTGGATGATGTGAATTAATACTTTTTGAAATTTGCATCACATAGCTTCATATGTATGACTTTTCTGATATAGTAAACTTGCTCGGTACCTCACCTGGTACAACATTGCACTTTTGATGTGTAGTGCTGGGTACGAGTCCTGTGAAACACGAGTCACGATAAAAGAGCTCAAAGACTTCAGCAAATGTTTTTTATCTCACATTTGCTTTTGTAAACACTATTAACCTTTTAGTGCCACTCGCCAGACATTTCATTTCCGAACTGCTGCAATACATACAACAACCACCTTGCCAGATACATCAGATTCATGTGTTTCTAATAAAACTGAATGCACTTTTAGCACCACTGAACTTTTCACTTTGAAAGTGTCATGAAACGTGCAAGAAGCAACGTAATATCATTAAGCAGAAATCATAATTTTTTCCATTGAGCCTGGGTTGCAAAAAATCCTAGACTTGCATTGATGAAGAGGGACCAGAGTCAAATCTAGAGACTAGTTTAGACTCCTGACACCCAACCAACATGTTCTCCAACCAATACGCCTCTTTTGTCACTTCCCTGAAATACGACCAATAGGAGCGTTTACTAAAGTTGCGCCCCTATCGACTACAGGACACTTTCATTTTAATGCATTGTTCCCTTTTATCTGCGTCATATTTCAGGTTTTGCGTAGCCCAAATGTTAGAGTATTGCAATATATAACAATATGCAATCATGCGATCGTGGGTTCGATCCCAGGGAACGCATGTGCTCATAAAGTGTATATGCATTATAAATCACTAAGGGTAGGTTTAGGGGTGGGGTGGGTGTAGTCGTTAATAAAGAAATGAGTTTTGTTAAATGGAAATAGGACTAATGGTGTAAAAAGTCCACACATTGCATTTAAATGAACACGCATTTTCATTGGTAACGACAGTCAAACGTCATTTCATGACGACAGACGTAACACGACACTGTCATTATTTTTATGCCAGCTAGAGGGCGCATGACTTTAAAACGTAAAAATAGGTTGTAATAAGGTGCTTGAAAAACGACCTATAGGGTTGGGTTTTTTTGGAGGACAGTCTGCACCCAACCAACATCCCAAACACCCTAGCTTTCACATGGGAAAGACTGTCTGCAGAAACTGTAAAAAGCTATTGATTGCTTTGGGATTTATTGATATACATAATATAGATCTATGTTAAAATGTTGTTAAAAAGGCAATATGACCAGAATCAATACTAATGTCCCTTGTCACATTATTCATAGAGTGGATAACAATTTTTACTGGTTGCACAAGTAATAAGCCATACAGACATATTTCATCCTGCTAAAAGAGCATATATCACAGCCAGGGCCGCTGCTGGCCAAATAGGTGCCCGAAGCAGAATTGTATTGTTGTGCCTCTCCCCGCCATCTCCTCCAAATGTTATGGAAGTTTTTTTTTTTAAACACAGACAACTACATTAGGGGTCAGAATAGAACTTTAATAAATTGTAATTATTTACAATTGTAGCTACATACAAACTATAATATTATGCATATTAAATAAAAACTAACAATTATTTTGGTAATCGAGTAGTCGATTGATTATTTTGACGAATACATTAACATTTATGCATTTGGCAGACGCTATTATCCAAAGCGACTTACATTGCATTATCCTATACATTTGTATCCGAGTATGTGCAATCCCTGGGATCGAACCCATGACCTTGGCATTGCTAGTGCCATGCTCTAAGCACTGAGCTACAGGAAAGCTATAACCCATGATGCATGAATGTTTTGCCAGTCATACATATTTAGGTCTTTAGTGACCTGGATCTATATTCTACCTGTCGCGATAATATAAAACTCTTACGATTACAGAAGAATAAAATAAAGCATATTTTGTTCGCTTTCGGAGCTTGGAAGGGTTCAGTTTGAGCAGATGCATCACTGTCCTCATCAGAGCTAATTTTCCAGTACATTCAGCATCTGCCTCGTATTCGCGATCTCAAACATATTCTCAAAAGATTTTCAGCATCTTCAAAATCAATATTTTGATCGCTGACAGCTTCTTCACCAGATCCAGTGACAGTGACACTAATATTTGATAGCGTTCAGTATTTGCTCTGCAGTAAATCGCTGAGTTATTTCAAGATTTTGCTCATGATACTTCCTATTCTTTTCTTTTCTGCCTGCAGTAACTATGAGTGAAACGTCAGGATTGTGTATCAGACATTGACACCTTGTGGTATAATTGGTGAATTGTGCTTATTCAGTCATGAACGATTCAATTATTGTTGTTCAGAAAAAAATATGCTTACACTGTTACACACCTCGGGTTGTTAGCGACCCTGTTCATAATTTTTTTTTTAAACACAAAATGAATGGGAAAACAGGCATTGTTTTATAATTTTATAATTTTTTTCTTGTTATATTGTTTATAATGACTTGATTGAGGAATACTAAGAAGGTTGATGTCTAACTTGAATGAATAAGGAGGAGGGTGGTGAATGACATCCCCAGTCACTAAAGAGACAAGGTATGCATTTAAGTGTTAATCGAGCAATCAGATCGTTTTTTTGTGGTAATAAAAATAGACCTAAGTGTATAATTAGCTTTTAAATTGACTTGAATCGTGTTTCAGGGTGAATTTTGCTTCAACCAGCAGACTAAAATAACAACCTGCGGCGACAAACATGAGGTGGGACGGATGGGAATGGCGTATCCTGTGTTCTCACTGTTTATCATATTTTTAAAGATTTTTTTGAGCCCCTACGCAAACTGCGTACTCTGTGTATAATGAGTGGCCCTTCTAATAAGTGTGCATTTACAATGACCTTAAACCATTTAGCATCCATACGATCAACAGCATTATGTGCTGCTATTACATATCTCATCTCATAATAATCGATCAAGCGCTTTCGTTGTCAGGCTCTCCTCATTCTCTGTGATAGCCGATTGATTGAGGTACTTATTGGACTTGATCCGAATGAATCATTCGTTTTCATAATGCTTTTTCTCTTTCTGGGCCGAACACATTTTTAATCTTTAAGCAGCAGGGGCGGCTTTCAGATTTAACGGAGTGCCAGCATATAATTTGCTCTGGCAGACAGCGGGGTGTTAAAAGTCAGAACGGGTTGTAACGTGGGCTACCTATACTGCCTCCTCTATTCTGCTCTTATACTCAAACCTTTGAAAAGGTTCTTATGTTTAATTATAGATTCTCTAGACCCCGCAGTTAAGCGGCCACTCTGCCATTCATCTAACGTCAGTCACTTTGATGATTTTGACCTTTCATGCTGACATTGTTCAATTCTTCACATTATCATCTGCCTACAATATTAAACTGTAATAGCTCCAAACAGTACATAATATAAGGAGTCAGATGGAGGCACAGTTGAGAACTGTAAGGTTCCCTGGTTAGGATTAATCTTAGTGGCAGGTCATTTAAAATGGCTGCTGAGCAGTGGAATGGAAATTAGCCCGCAGCCCGAAACACTGTGCGTAGTGGGATATTTGCTTGGAATAAAAGGTTAGATCACTTTCCCCACCAGTCCTGTTAAGAAATTCAGGAGATGGCTCCAGGGTTAGATGACTACGGTGTCCTCTGAGGGCCAAACAGAGGCTCATTAGTTGAGTGATTGTTGACAGGTTCCCTGGCATAGAGAGATTGATAGATAGAGTGCTCTCCTGGCGGATATATGCAAGGACTACGTTTGCATGGACTGCCATAATTTGGGCTATTTAAACAATCACAAGACAAAATTGACATGTAGACATGTACTTTGACATGAAAGAGTAGTAAACATCGAATCAATTAAGTCGGCACAAACTATAACTGACTTTTTAATGGCGGTGGCAATTTGTTTCGTTTTGACTACTCAGGGTTTAGGGAGTGGACTCCATATGAATCACATTGAATACAAAATTCATACGAAATCTCCACCTCATAAAATCTCAGCATCCCTATTTAAAGGGGAACTTTCATGCAAAATTCACTTTTACATGGTGTTTAAACATAAATGTGTTGGCAGAGTGTGAACACAACCACCCTATAATGGTAAAAATCCACCCACTCCTCTTTTTTTAATCCCCATAAATCATAAGCAGTGTCTCGGAACAAGCCAGATTCTAGCAATATGAAGTCACAAATGCTTAGGCCCCGCCCACGACTGCTGACAGACTCTGCCCTATTTGCATAGCTCCTCCCTTGAGCCATGTTTATCTCCTCGCCAGAGCATTTAACAGCAGCATGTATTCTTATTAAAGCTACTAAAGTTATTCAGTCAAGAGCAGTGAGTGATTTTCTGTTTTTCTTTTGTTGTTTGGTTCATATTAACAGCAGATACAGCAGATACAGCACTGTATATTACGCTGCTGTCACTTTAATACACAGATACACATGTGTTTTCTTTCCTGCCGTTTAAGTTCACAGAAATAACCAACTGTATTTGTGAACTTTGTGTGTTTATGACCTAAATGTGTGTGTTTTTGACAGTTTAAGCGCAATATTTCTTGAAAGAGAACTTAGTTTAATACTCACATGATGCGCTATCTGACAGTCAGCTTTCTGTGTGCGTGCTTCAGATGTGTGTGCTAAAAAAAATCATACATCAGAAGTTGAAACAGATAAGGCATTCAGATAATAAACTTTCATGATGACGAAGAACTGCAATGTCACGTGAGCATGACCGCGATAGAGATGATAATCAATACAAAACAGATGTTTTGTTCGTTTTTGGCTGAGTATCCGAGGCACGAGCTGTACAGGTTCCGCCCTCTTTTGGATAGGGGGCAGGGAGCAGCAGCTCATTTGCATTTAAAGATACATGCACCTGTATTCTAACTGTCAATCATCTTTGACCATAGTGGTCCTGACAAAATATTAAGTCAAGTAGATAATACACATCTCAAGACCCCCACGTTTTGTTCCATTCGTCTGTTTTTGAATGCTAAGAGACCAGAGTACTATCAAAAATTGAACTGTATGAAAATCGTTAAATTAAAAATGCATGTTCACTTCATGCCTTCAGCCTGAGATATGCTGGGATAGCCTCCAATACTCCCATGTGAGCCTTTAGAGGATAAAGTGAGTACAGAAGATATGGATGCAAAGGCCTTTAATACACTCTAAAAAATGCTGGGTTAAAAACAACCCAAGTTGGGTTGAAAATGGACAAACCCAGCGATTGGGTTGTTTTAACCCAGCGGCTGGGTTAAATGTTTGCCCAACCTGCTGGGTAGTTTTATTTAACCCAAATATTGTTTAAAAATTACTGTATTTCTTGCTTAAAATGAACCCAAAATATGTTGGAAATTAACATTTATTAATATGTTTAATAAACGAACATTTATTAATATTTTTTTTGAATAATATTTAAACAATAAACATTTATTAAATTGCTTATTAATAAATGCTCATCTTTTTGATTATTATTGTTGCCTCTAGTAATTATGAGTCTGATTTTTAATTTCCAACCTATTTTGGGTTCATTTTAAGCCAGACATATAGTCATTTGTAAACAATTGTTGGGTTAAATAAAACTACCCAGCAGGTTGGGCAAACATTTAACCCAACTGCTGGGTCAAAACAACCCAATCGCTGGGTTTGTCCATTTTCAACCCAACTTGGGTTGTTTTTAACACAGCATTTTTTAGAGTGTAAGGAACCTAATATTATATTCAACACATAAATAGTTTAAATATGTAAAACCTTTTATTGCACAAAACTATCGGCACAAAACTAGAATGATGTGCCTCAGTGTAACCTGAGCACTTGGAGTCACAAAGCTCTCTTTACTCCCTTGTTCAAAAGTTCATTATTAGATAAAAAAAAATATTGTGAATGTGAAACATCTACTTCAAAACATCCGACTGTTTGTTGAGGTCTTTTGTGCTGAAACTATTTATTGAAGCATTCATCTGACTGCTGTGTTCTGACAGACGCCCGGGAGCAAGCAATAAACAGCAAGTCATAAACAAAAATCTCTCAGCAACACCTCACACATAAACCTGTGGATTGTGCATAATAACGGGAACATTGATCACAGCGGGCGATTTGATGCCTGTCAGTGTCTTTCAATTTAAAGGAGGTGAATTTGTACAAAGGCACAGTTTTGATGGCCATGGCGGTAGTGATTTAAATGAGATTAATTAACAGTGTTTAACCATGCTGACTATTAGTACAATCCATTACCAGTCAATTAAAAGTTCCTGTAATTATAGTTTTTTTCCCTCAGTAAAGCTGTTAAGTACACAATCTTGTACCCTTATCTTTTTGTCTATTTTCAAATGCTTTTTTCTTCAAATCAAAGTTTGAAATTCACCTCGTAGGTATTTGGTTTGGTTCATGGATTATAACTCTTTTATAAAGACTTTTTTTAAAATCCCTATGGGAAAAATGAATGGAAAAAATACTGCCACAATGCAACTGAAAAAGTGGGCGTGACTTATGCTGTACATGTCCTATCATTTAGTCCACTTAAACCCCGCCCCTTTCTTAGAACTGATCTTCCTCCATCCAATCAACAACAGATGGATAGAACCAAGTCGTTTCCGACGATCGTTTCCCAAGGATATACGTCACAATTCAGAAGATTTTTCGCTACTTCCATTACATTGCAGCGTTAAGACATTGCCTCTTAATTAAACGACAATTGTGCCTTTTTTTAAATGGGTCATTAACGAATAAGTTTTTTAAAAGTGTAAAAAAACATAATGGAGATATAATTAATTTTGAAGTTTTATTAAGTGTTAATGAGATTGTGAATTTTATAATCAATTATCACTGCTTTTGTCATTTTTTACAAGATGGACAAAATTGGTCACCAAAAAAGTAATTCGGTTTAACCAAAATTTCAGTTTTACCGAATGACACTTTTGGTTATACCGAATGACGATATTTTCAAACAATGCTAACAGGCTGATATCTAACAAAAGGACAATCAAACATTTTATATTTAGTACAAGTTTTTAAAATATTACAACATTTTCCATGTTTTATAGCGGTTGCACCGAATGACCTGATGTTTCGGGACATGCGTATGATCAAGTGAAAACATGAATTTTTCAAATAGTTAAGAGAGAGTTCGTTACTTTGCTACCATGTGGTCCTTTGCAGGTCTCTGAATGATGTCACATCCTGTCACATGATACTGACCGCATGACTTGATCCAAAATGGTCCCTTTATATCGGTTACTCCGAATGACATCAATGAAATTCATTTTTCCGGACATTCTTTCTCTTAACAAAGCAACGACTTCTACACATAATTTTAATACCATATTGATATATGATGTTATAAAATCATGCCAGAATAAAAAAAATATACATTTATTGCATTTTACGATATTTTAATCACAAATGAAATGGCTGTATTGGCCTTTTGGCACTTCAAAATCTTAAAAATACCTTTATATGTAGCAAAATATAATTTAAATTGTTTGGATTCAATAAAAGAGATCTAGTTGTACTACCTTACATACTTTGGATGTCATATCTTTGTTTTTTATTATTATAATTAAGGCCTTTGGACAAAAAAAATGACCCGCCACATCAGTGACCCAAATACACTGACACTAAAATATCTTTATAAAACTCATTCAATGAATTGGCCATCCCGGCCCATCTCGACTCTCTATCCTAGTTTTTCTAGCATTTTACGGCAGATACAGCAATCGGAGTATTTGATAGAGCATCTTTGGTGTCAGTAATAGTGCAGGATGTGGTCTGTTCCTCCATGTAAATGCAAATGTGAATGGAATGAAATAGAAACTGTAACTATAACACACAAACAGCTCAGATACTAAAAGGCCAGCAGTCTGAATATTGCACTGCATGTAAACGGATCCGGCTTCTCTGTAACTTAACTTCAAATAGAGGGCTTTAGCTGTTTGACAGTGTAAGTGCCAGTTTAAGGTGAACAAACAACCGTAGCTGGAGTCTGTGCTGAAGCCTGATAGTAAGGCGAACACTGGGGGGCTTATGTATTTTCTTAAGAGCCTCAGCGGGATCTTTGGGTTTCTGCTTAGTTCCGACTGCTACTATGAAGTATGTATTTTTTACGGATGGCCACAGTGGTGGGAATCTTTTGTCTTGGAAAAATATGTGAATGTTTTCTGATATAAATACACTACCAGTCAAAAGTTTGGACACATTACTATTTTTAATGTTTTTGAACGAAGTCTCTTGTGCTCATTAAGGCTGCATTTATTTCATAATAAATACAGAAAAAACTATAATATTGTGAAATATTATTACAATTTAAAATTATGGTTTTCTATTTTAATATACTTTAAAATATAATTTATTTCTGTGATCAAAGTTGAATTTTCAGCATCATTGCTCCAGTCTTCAGTGTCACATGATCCTTCAGAAATCATTCTAATATGATGATTTATTATCAATGTTGGAAACAGTTGTGCTGCTTAATATTTTTTTATAACCTGTGATACTTTTTCAGGATTCATTGATGAATAAAAGGTTAAAAAGAACAGCATTTATTCAAAATATAAATCTTTTCTAACAATATAAATCTTTACCATCACGTTTTATCAATTTAACACATCCGTGCTGAATAAAAGTATTAATTTCTTAAAAAAAAAAAGAAAGAAAAAAAAATTACTGACCCCAAACTTTTAAACGGTAGTGTATATTGTTACAAAACATTTCTATTTTAAATAAATACTGATATTTTTTTTTTAACTTTTTCAGGATTCATTGATGAATAAAAAGTTATCACAGGTTATAAAATAATATTAACTGTTTCCAACATTGATAATAAATCATCATATAAGAATGATTTCTGAAGGATCGTGTGACACTGAAGACTGGAGAAATGATGCTAAAAATTCAGCTTTGATCACAGGAATAAATTCTATTTTAAAGTATATTAAAATAGAAAATCATAATTTTAAATTGTAATAATATTTCACAATATTATAGTTTTTTTCTGTATTTATTATGAAATAAATGCAGCCTTAATGAGCATAAGAGACTTCGTTCAAAAACATTAAAAATAATGTTCCCAAACTTTTAACTTTTGGTAGTGTATATATATATATATATTATTATTATTTTTTTTTTTTACCTGCAATGAAACCTCCTCAAGGTCGACATCCTCCACGGACAGGTCTTCTTTTGTCAGCCATTGACCAGGAAGTGGAGCTTCCGTCTTTGGCTGGATCCTGAGGGAAATAATCTTTTGAATTAGATGTCAGGTCATTTTCTCAACAAGAGCCAGTTGATTTTTTTCGGTAAGGGGGCTTCAGAGTCTGAAGGTCTTTCTTACATGTTTTTTTTGGTGTGTGTTTGTCTGTCACAGTGGGTTAGATCCTTTGACTGATTCCTGCCTTTTAGTTTTTCTCATGAAGAGCTGTTGTCTTCTGGGCTTCCCTGGAGACCGTCTCCTGCATTGATTCCAACACAATCTTCAGCACATTCAAATTTTTGGCTTTGACAATATTTTTAGCATGAAAGGCCATTTTAATGGCATCTCAATAGGTGCTTTATTTATAATACTGTATTGAGGAAAAAACCCCCAATCATTTTGTTTTGAGAGCAAAAGCAGAGTGTTTCACCGCTGGGCGGGAGCCACAGGACATTTGCTTGCATGACACACTGAAGCACAAATTTGGTTTGCATTGCGATGTCTGGTACATTTGAATTTTTTCCTCATATTTTCACCTTGGTGAATTAATGTCAGGAATATTCCACATGCTACAGTACATATGATTTCTTTAAGCATTAGATAAACTTGGTGACAGTCAATTTTCTAGATGTCTTGATTTGTATGCCTTTGATTTGAATCTCATATGTCACTTACATCAGCGAAGGCTAGATTTATAATTTATAATTCAGTCTTTTATTTGTATAATCATTTTATAATTTATAACTGATTCATTTAAATCACGTGATTTTTTATTTACTCACCAGTGCCTGTTTTACCAGCATTTGCTTCTAGGCGAATATATATATATATATACAGTTGCAAGAAAAAGTATGTGAACCACTTGCAGAATCTGTGAAAATGTGAATAATTTTAATAAAATAAGAGAGATCATACAAAATGCATGTTGTTTTTTATTTAGTACTGTCCTGAGTAAGATATTTTACATAAAAGATGTTTGCATTTAGTTCACAAGACAAAACAATAGCTGAATTTATTAAAATAACCCCATTCATGAGTATGTGAACCCTTGATTCTCAACACTGTGTGTGGTTACCTGATGATCCACGACTGTTTGTGTGTTTTGTGATGTTGTTCATGAGTCTCTTGTTTGTTCTGAGCAGTTAAACTGAACTCTGTTCTTCAGAAAAATCCTCCAGGTCCTGCAGATTCTTCAGTTTTCAAGCATTTTTTGCATATTTGAACCCTTTCCAGCAGTGACTGAATGATTTTGAGATCCATCTTTTCACACTGAGGACAACTGAGGGACTCAAACTCAACTATTAGAAAAGGTTCAAACATTCACTGATGCTCCAGAAGGAAACACGATGCATTAAGAGTCGGGGGGTGAAAACTTTTGAACAGGATGAAGATGTCACAATTTTTCTTATTTTGTTTAAATATCATTGTTTTTCATTTAGTTCTTCGCTTCGGAAGCAACAGAAGATGCTTGCATGTTTCCTGGAAGACAAATTAAGTACAATTTACCTTGATATTTGAATTCAAAAGTTTTCACCCCCCGACTCTTAATGCATCGTGTTTCCTTCTGGAGCATCAGTGAATGTTTGAACCTTTTTTAATAGTTGTGTTTGAGTCCCTCAGTTGTCCTCAGTGTGAAAAGATGAATCTCAAAATCATTCAGTCACTGCTGGAAAGGGTTCAAATATGCAAAAAATGCTTGAAAACTGAAGAATCTGCAGGACCTGGAGGATTTTTCTGAAGAACAGAGTTCAGTTTAACTGCTCAGAACAAACAAGAGACTCATGAACAACATCACAAAACACAAAAACAGTCGTGGATCATCAGGTAACCACACACAGTGTTGAGAATCAAGGGTTCACATACTCATGAATGGGGTTATTTGAATAAATTCAGCTATTGTTTTGTCTTGTAAACATCTTTTATGTAAAATATCTTACTCAGGACAGTACTAAATAAAAAATAACATGCATTTTGTATGATCTCTCTTATTTTATTAAAATTATTCACATTTTCATATGTACATTTTTATATGTATATATAATATATATATATATAGTCATCATATAATCATAAAATCACAATATTCCTCTCATTTCATTTTCAGTTCCATGCAAGTGCTTATTCTGGTTGTCAACCATCATTCTAAAACAAAATATTTCTTACCTGTGGATATTAGCTCATTTTTTAAATTTTACTTTCATCACAGTTCAACTTATGCAAGAAAAAATGTAGAAGGCTTCACTCTTTTGATTTATTTACTCATGCATATTGTGCATGCCAAAGAAGCCTGTGTGCATTCAGAAAGGAAGGGCCATTGAACAAACTCTGTCAAATAGAGAGAGAGAGAGAGAGTAAGTGAGCTGGATAGAGGGTGAGGAACTGTGAGGACGTCAGTGGTAGAACAGTGATGGATGCGGTTGTCTGATCTCATTGTAGTCGCAACACAGCGTTGATGACGGCCAGAATGAATGAGCTCCTCATGCTGAACAGCTCTTATACAGTACTCACACACTGTGAATGCATTATTTTCCTTTTAATCACTTACTTTCATAGGCATAAATTCAGGTTCAGTACCTATGGCATTTAATTAATAACAGGCCACTCAGATGTTTACCCATATACGTGGAAATGTAAATTACAAAAACACTAGCTTATCTGAAAGTGCAGGTACAATACAATTCTACTGCACAGCTTGGCTATAGCACATGATATAGTTTCTAATGTCATATGAAGATTTTAGTTTTAAATTGGTTAATTTTAAATTGGAAATGTAATGAATTAATCAATCTGGAGTGCTGTGGCACAGTGGTTAATGACCTGATAACTGGAAGGTTGTAGGTTCAAACACAACAAGAGGTGAATCTATCACCAGTGTGCACTTGAGCAAAACAGTTAAAGGTGTGTCACGTTTAACCGTTGACTGGCGAATTTTCACGAGCCAAATCCAGTCATTTTTATAGGATAGGGAACTTCCTATAAAATCTTCTCACTAAGAAAAAAAGTTGATCTTTTAAGAACTGACCACTGAAAGGTTCTTTGGGGAATCAAAAAGGTCCTTGGCTGCAAAAAAACCTTTTTCAAACCTTTATTTTTTAAGAGTTTAGCTTTTTTTTTTTTTTTAGCTTTTCAGGCTGGACGTCATTATCAGAGATTGCATTCAGTCTAACTGAACCTGGATAATTTCAGAAACGTAAACACAGCTTTATCCATGTCAAATTTTCTGTTTTGTAACCATGTCACATTTGTTAAAGAACAGTTTCTGTTCCGATTTTTGACTAAAAAATAATTTTACCTGAAGTGGTCTGCTCTGAGGATCGGTTCTGTGAAGACGCACACCGATAAAGAAGCATTTCGATTGGCTACAACCTGCATGACCAATCATGAAAGTTGACCATAAATGCAGAATATGCTGCTGCATTTTTATTCTTTTTTTTTTTATATTGCACTAGTTGTTTGTGTGGAACTCGGATCGCTTTTGTAGGCTACACTGTAAAAAATGATCGTGATTTTAACGGTAAAAGACTGTAAAAATGCTACGATGAAAAACTGTTAATTGGTTAACAGAAAGTTTCCATACTCTATACGGCGAATAACTAATAGATCTAACCATAAATATAATGTAATTTTACAGTAAAATACTGTTAAATTTACAGTTTTTGGAAGTAAAAAAGTCAATGTATAATTTACAGTAAAAAAATAAATAAATTGACATTCCCACAATTCCCTGCATGACACTTCACATTTGATGTATTTTTCGTTGAAATAAGTTTCTTAGTTTTTTCTAATCAGATATGTATGTTACATCTAATGTTGTTAAATTAATGTTTATTGCATTTTTAAAATTTCATGTGTGTTACCATGATCGTGTGCTCCTTCTATATATTAGTATTTACTTTCTCAGCTTGTGAAAAAGCTGCTTGTGATGAACTTTGATTCATCATGTGACTCTCATCACCACTGTGTTTGGTGGTTGTCAGTGTATTATAAAGATACAAAACAGATATTAGTACTTCAATAGATTGGTAAATTAACATTATATCAGTTAATGAAATACGGTATTTTACTGTAAATTTAAGTTAAATCTGTAAAACCTAAAATGTTGCTACCGTATTTTTTACAGTAAATTTCTGGCTACCACAACTGCAGTTTTTTACCGTAAATTTAACAGATTTTTTTTTTTACAGTGTATTGAGTGAATAAAAGATATAAATCCCTTTCATTTCCTTAAAAAAAATCAAACCAGTCTGAACTGGAACTCCACGTTCCCTTGAAATCCGTTCCCCCGCGTCCCCCTCATTTCCAGCCCTGCATATAACTTGGCATTGGTTTTCAGAAGTACAAATGACATTTTAGCCCTGCAGCAGAATTGTAAATTTTCAGAATAGCATCTTTAATTAAGTCTGTTTCTCAATCAAAGAGTGTAATATTGGAATATACAGAATTTTTGGAGCTTTAAAACCCCCTTGCTCATGTTATGAGTTTATTTATTTCAGGTTTATTTGACATCAATAATGCACATCAATAATACATAAATTGTAGAATATTGTTGTATGGAAAAGAGCAGCAGGAACATTCTTCAAAACATCTGAAGAAAGAAACTCATGTGGGTTTGAAATGACATGAGGTGTGTAAATGATGACAGAATTAGGTAACACTTTATTTTAGGGTCCATTTCTCACTATTAACTACTTGCCTATTATCATGCATATTACTAGGATATTGGCTGTTTATTAGTACTTATAAAGCACATATTAATGCCTTATTCTGCAAGACCATATTCTACATTCCTAAATCCTACGTAAACTTAACTATTAATAAGCAGTAATTAGGAGTTTATTGAGGCAAAAGTTGTAGTTAATAGTGAATACGTGTTCCTCATACTGAAGTGTGATCCAGAATTTTATATAAATATTATATAAGCAGTATTTCACCCAATATATATATGTATATTGGCATTATTCAAAGCATTATTCACTTTATTCATAAAAAAATATCTAAATCAATGTGTCCGAACGTTCCTTGGAGAGTTCTTATCTCAATTGCTCGGATGTTGACTAGGCAAATCCGATATCCAAAAGCATCATGGGTTCAGAGAGCTCCAGAGGCACATATATAACACACTAAATATATTTAACCCTATATAGCTCTCTTCAGTTTGACTCATAGGTCTTTGGACACAGGTTCATGATGCTTTTTGAGAAAGAGACATTTGAGCCTAATCTTGGGTTCAATGGAAATGTCACAGTACCTCATATGATAAAGGTCTAAGGAAGTGCATGCAGGCTTATTGTCCAATGTTTTAGGAATGGAAACGAACCATTACCAGTGCAGCAGACAGAAACCGGCTGGAGGGCACCTGCCTCGCCGAGATGCTGCTGGATTTACAACATCTGCTCGAGTCAGGAAAAGGCCGCAATGTCATGATTAATATACCGTCTAGCTGCGCTCGCTGTACACAACAATATTCTTCAGTCATTATTATGGTATGATACTTCATTTTCTAAATCGTACTTCAATTTAATCAACTATTTTATTGTCTTTCACTCTAAGAGAGCTTCATCTCAAGGTCATGGCACACAGAACTCAGTTATAAAAATGATTAGATTTTCTCAACATAACATTTGCACGTTCATTGATGGCAGGTGCCATTGTGCCATAAGATGTTTCATTCGTTTGGAGTTATTATTCGTAGCACTGAAAAGTCTATTATTGCATCTCCTCCACTTCTGTCACAAAATAACTGTTCATGTACATAATAGTTCTGTATCTGTCATCACTGAAGACCCCACCTTCTGCCTTGTATCATGGCTTGTTGAAGCTAAATTAGCTGGAGAATGAGAATGTCAGTAAGCATTTGACAGTTTGGTGTGAACAGAGTTTATAACTGGTGGCTCAGAGCCAAAGCCTCTGGAGAGTGTTCACTCCATATTAGACCTATTTACACACTCTCTCACCCAGAGTCAGTGGGAATTAGCCGTAACTTTAACTTAAACAGTCAAATGAAACTAGAGCCATTGCTCACATCCCTATACAGCTGACCTTATAGACAGCTTGAAATCTAATTTTCCCCTGCTAAGCTTCTTAATAGATGTCCCAAGTGTAAATAAAAATCACAAATGAGATCTTTCTAATAACTCAGTTCTTTTTCCTCGACAGTAATGAGATTAAATGGGGGGTTAATGGAGCAAATGCACATTTGTCTCCTCTGGAGTTTCAGAAGATAGCTCAACGTCATGAACTATGCTCAGATTTGCCCAAAGCTTATATTTAAAAGTCTGATAATATATGAAATTATATAAACATTTCACATCAGCTTCTTCCAAAACCAAATGATCTGAGCTATCCAATTTGTTTGTAGCTGTATATTCTTACTGTTTCTCTGAAACATCTAAGATAAACTCAATACTTAGATGAATCATAAAAGTGAACTAATTAAGTCTCTATTAAAAATAAAAGGTTTTTCATAATCTGTCATCAATATTTCACAACTTTCTCCAACTTGAAAACAGCTTTTCTGCTGATGTAATCAAGGCCATGTGAGGGAGTTCAAAAACATTTTTCAATTTTCAATCAAAAAAGACTTCAGTCTAGAAATCAGTCTAGGCCCATTGGAGAAACGTGCCTCTAGCTATACAACAATTCAATGCGGTTTCCAGCTGAGATGAACACTAAAACACCAACAACTTTCAAATTAGGATTACAGGTTTGATTTTTACTACGTTGCTTTGCTGGCCAAAAACTCGGTTTTCCCACTGAATTGGGCTACTTTAACAGTGTTGTTTTTCATGTCCGTGGGTCAAAGCAACCCCAAATAACATGATATTTAGCCCCTGGAATGAGAAATTTATCAGGGGAACCCCCCCAAATACGCGGGTTTTACCCCCCGGAACGTGACTTTTACAGGGGGACCCCCCTGAAATGTGATTGGGCAAGCTTTTTTTAATCAATAGGTTGTTTGCACATGCCGTCACAGCAGCAGCGCGAATGAGTCTGGAGGGCAGGGAGTGAACTTTCTATAAAGGAATCCTATCAAAAACTCAAAATTCGTATGTTTTGCGTCATTTATGGCTGCTCAAATCGATAAAATCGAGAACCCAGAAGGTGTTTATATCGTTTACATAACTTATACCATTTTTTATAACTTACATCGTTTTTTAACTTTAAAAGTTGTCGCCTTTAATAGCGTTTTGCGTCTGCTGATACTGAAATGAATATGGATACCTGCTTACCTTATTTCTTTTTGACTTGGTTAAATATCCACATTCTTCATGGGATCGTTTGCAGGGAAGATAAGCTATTTTATCCCATTGAATGGTAATTTGGTGTTTTCACTTCAGTTTTGTAGTATTCCGTTCACAATATTGATCTGGTTTCCATGATAACAGTGTCACGCGCTGCTGTTTCAGCCATCATATGGTAGAAAATGTCCAAATAAATAAATGTTTAACAAGCTGACAGAAGTCGATTCAACAACAAAGACAACACTTTCAAAAACACTCAGCTATATGTGATTATTTTATTGAGTGGTAGGGAGTGGGTTAAATCAGTGACATTATTAGATTTGATATACGGCGTCTTCCCGTCACCTACTCAACCAACTAGTGTGATTTACATGTATAAAAGGCAACAATTGTTTTCCAGGTTTTTTTTCTTTGAACGATGATGTGAGCTTCTGTTGCAATTCTCGATTCAGCATAAATGACCTACAATGGCGACATTTTTCACAATCACGACAGAAAATCAAAATACTGCCCTAACTTCACTAGCAGAAAGGCAGCGCGATATAAACAAACCCAGACTAGAACCGAACGCGGCATGACGGCAGCTTCACATTCTCTATACCTACCTCCTCGATGGCAGGAAAGTCTTTCAATTCAGTGGAAAAGTCGCTCCTCTTCATAACATAAAGATCATGTCCAACTGATTTTCTGCGTATACCTTTCTAAACCAGCACAGAAAGGACTTTTCTCCATCTCTTCCATTCTAATTTTCACTGCTTGCCCTCCACCGGTATTTTGCGCGTCACCAGAACCACGTGATTGCAAACAACCTATTGGGCAGATTTTGTTGTGAGAACCTGGCAACCATGGCCGCGGGTTGAAGTGACCCTAAATAACATGATATTTAGCCCCTGGAATGCAAATTTTACAAGGGGAACCACACCAAAAACGCATATTTTACCCCCCAGAACGCGATTGGGCTAGTTTTGCATAGCAGTTGGGCGGGTTTTGTTGTGAAAACCTGGCAACCCTGGCCGCTGATTGAAGCGACCCCAAATAACATGATATATCCCCTGGAATACGAATTTTACAAGGATAACCCCACCAAAAACGCATATTTTACCCGCTGGAATGCAATTGGGCTAGTTTTGAGTAGCAATTGGGTGGGTTTTGTTGAAAACCTGGCAACCCTGCTCACAGTTATAACTAAATGCATTGGGTGGCACTGTGGAACGTGTTAACAAGTTGGTTGTATTTGATCACACAATGTCGTTCTTCTGCCTCGCGAACTTTGTAATTACTTAGATCAAAATGATCTTACTAAATGGAATTACTTTTGATCAAATGAATTAAAGAAACTGAGTTATAATATATCACCACAATGAGAAAGCACATGAAATCCAAACACCAGTTGAATGAGGAACGACAGCTGTCCATCACTGCATTCACGACTGCAGGTAACACAGCTGTACCCCCGAGTGAGAAGAAAACTTATCAGATAGCAAAAGGATCTCCAGACATGTGCTTCCGAGATATATTCGTCGAGGGAGACGAGTTTAAGAACAGAAAACACAAAGTGCTGTTAGAAACTTTGCTTAGCACACTGTAATCTTAGTGTCTCTGCAACATCTGTCAGCGGAGCACATTTTCTCACCCGAGCATCTGGATATTATTGTTTTTCTCAACATGAACGTGAAACAATATAAACATGATAATCATATCCCGACCCAAGTGTATATGTACGTTCTGTACGGTAATTGCCGCACAGAACTAGTAAATGCGTTACTTTACAAGTTACTAGAAAAAGTAATCTGATTACATATCGCAAGTTACTTCTAATGCATTACACCCAACACTGTCCAGAGTTTAACACGAGTCACAATAAAGGAGCTCAAAAACTTGTAGAAGCAGCTAAAATGTCATGATTGCTTCAGCAAATTTTTTTATTTATATCATTTTGCAGAAATGCCGCCACAGGTACGTTTTTCCAATGAGCATGAGCTAGTTAAAATCATTGCTTCACTCAAAAATAGATCACAATATGAATGTTAAATACTGCGAATGCTCATTCATGTGCTAATGAAGTTTCTCAGATTCACTTGCTACCAACATCTTCTATCACATAACAGAAAAATACAGAGGAACATACACATAAATGTAACTTTGCACAAGTCTGAGCACTTGTCATGTTTGTTAATCCTTTGACAGCCTTATCATGCAGCGCGGTGAGGGGTGATGACACTCATTGGCAGTCGACTTGGGCTGAAAAATGCATATGAAATGCGTGAAAACTTTATCTCCAGTATAACACGTAGCTGCAGAGGAGTGATGCCAGTGCCATATGTTTCAAAGAGTTACGGAGGCATTTTGGAAAGTAGCATATGCACCTGCTAATGCACATTACCTGCTGTGGCAGTGAGATACAGATGCTCTGTGGGCACCAAATGTGAAGTGGCAGAGAATCTCAGTAGACGTTCAGCTGGGGTGAAGAGTCAACATATGGTGCGATGTTTCCATCACACTGCCAGAAGACTGGGGGATCATTTTCACTCTGCGTTAGATACTCTCTAAACTTCCACGTAATGAAATCATCATTCTCTTCAAGAGTGAAATGCACTTTCTGTGGGCGTCAGTCTATACCGGACCCAACTGTCCTTTTACTGGCTCTAATGTGAAAGTTGGCAGGTGAATCATATTTTTGTGAGTCTGAAATAACAACAACATCTTTTAGCATCCATGTCTACTCACTGCGTATGTTCCATTAATTCAGAAATGGATTTTATCATCAAGAGATGAGCAATAGGTCTTAAACACTCTAGCAGGATGTAAGAGCTCGTTTAAAATCTAACTGTACATATCGGTCTCTTTCATACATTACTGTGATTCAACAAGAGACCCTGTTTTCTAGTCGCACCACATGACATTTTAAAACCTGAAATATATTCTGATATTTTAAAGGACTTGGCACACTCTCTACAGGGGTCCTCTCTATGGCAATTTCCTGTTTGGCTTGTTGTTACATGTTGATTATACCACTTGACTGAAGAAAAATGTTTTTAAAAATGTGGTTGATTATGTGTATTAGTGTGTGATGTTGCTGTTTGAGCATAAACAACATCTGCAAAGTTGCGACGCTCAAAGTTCAATGCAAAGGGAGATATTTTCTTTTAAAGAATTCTCTGATTAAGGACTACAACAAACGGCTGGTAGGGACTACAACGAGCTTCTTCCTGGGTTTGTGACATCACTAATTCTAAAATTTACATAAACCCCGCCCCCGAGAACACACAACAAAGTGGGCGAGGCCATGTTGGGCTGCTTTAGAGAAGAGGAAGAGTTGTTGTAGTAGAGTGTTGTTGTCATGCCGTCATTTTACGCCGGACTGCTTCACAAACGAGGGTCAATTCAACGCAAAAGATTAACATGACGACACATGCTAGTGGATGAGTTGAATCAACTCCACAGCAACTACATACATTTATCCACTAACCATTCAGAAATGTCCTAAAAGTTGTAACTTCTTCCTGAGTCTCTCCATCAGTGTCGACTCCGGTTTGAACAATCCTCATTTTGGCTGCGTGAGATTCTCCAGCTTTGTTGTTGTTCAGCAACCGAAGCGCGAGCTGTTAAAGCTCCGCCCTCTTCTGGAAAGGGGGCCGGGAGCAGCAGCTCATTTGCATTTAAAGGGACACACACAAAAACGGTGTTATAGGTCCCCTTTAAAGTGATAGTTCACCCAAAAAATGAAAATGCTGTCATCATTTACTCACCTGTACGAGTTTCTTTCTTCTGCTGAACACAAAATAAGATATTTTGAAGAATGTTGGTAACCAGACAGCTGACAGCACCCAATGACTTATATAGTATTTTTTTTCCCTACACTCTAAAAAATGCTGGGTTAAAAACAACCCAAGTTGGGTTGAAAATGGACAAACCCAGCGATTGGGTTGTTTTAACCGAGCGGTTGGGTTAAATGTTTGCCCAACCTGCTGGGTAGTTTTATTTAACCCAAATATTGTTTAAAAATTACTGTATTTCTTGCTTAAAATGAACCCAAAATATGTTGGAAATGAACATTTATTAATATGTTTAATAAACAAACATTTATTAATACTTTTTTGAATAATATTTAAACAATAAACTTTTATTAAATTGCTTATTAATAAATGCTCATCTTTTTGATTATTATTGTTGCCTCTAGTAATTATGAGTCTGATTTTTAATTTCCAACCTATTTGGGGTTCATTTTAAGCCAGACATATAGTCATTTGTAAACAATTGTTGGGTTAAATAAAACTACCCAGCAGGTTGGGCAAACATTTAACCCAACTGCTGGGTCAAAACAACCCAATCGCTGGGTTTGTCCATTTTCAACCCAACTTGGGTTGTTTTTAACCCAGCATTTTTTAGAGTGTACTATGGAAGTCAATGGGTGCCGTCAACTGTTTGGTACTTATAGTCTTCAAAATATCTTCTGTTGTGTCCAGCACAAGAGAGAAACTCATACAGGTTTGGAACAACTTGAGGGTGAGTAAATGATGAACTATCGCTTCAACATAAGCAGTCAAGCTGTTCATTTTTTTTCTAAGAAATAATTATATTAATAAAAGATTGTCTAACTACTTAATAAGGCTTTCTTTTCAAGATTTTCATTCTTATAATGAGGCTTTTTTCTCCATTATGATACCAGGACAGTTGTATTAGCCTGACATTTTTGACTTTGAGAACATTTCTGCAAAAAATATCAAAAGAAATATTAATACTGAAATGAAAAATTCATCATAGAAGATGTGTATTTAATCTTATTTTTTGAAAAAAATCTTGAATAAATTAATAGATCTAAATGAAAGCACAACCTGGAAAAACACCTAAATCTCTGCTTGATTTCCAAACTCTATAATGGAAGAAGGATGAAACCAATACTCACTTTTCCTGTTTTCAAACATCAGACATCACTGATTTTTCCCTTGTATACCCCTACAAAATAAACAATTCTGTCCGGATAATGCACAGAGGGAGTCGTACCTCACTGATGGCATGAAATGACATGACATTCTCACGTATGCTCAGTGTGCAGCAGATTTACACAGCCATAAGCACGGCAAGGCCGATCATCGCCATCTCTTGACATCAAGAGAAAAATGAGATGGCCTTGCCGGTCTTCATGACGAGACGCCATGAAATTACCTACTCTTAAATCATTACAGTAGCCATAAATTAAAGCCCAGTAGAGACAGATGAAGAACATTTACATTATTCAACAATAAAGGAGTGCTTTAATGCTGCAGCTTCCCATAGTTAAAGTAATGATTGCTGAACGCATACTATATTAAAAAGTACTGTGGTGCAGTGATGGAAATGACCGTATTCTGTTTTAATATACCATGGTATTTATATGGTTTCCTTCAAAGAGTGCTAGTATTAAAATCAGAACAGTATATATATCAATTTGGGTGACAACATTAAAAATAACCACACAAATGCACACTAAATACAACAAAATAATACCTAGATTGAAAGGTTTGTAGACGAACTTTGATGCTGGCTTGACAAAGCCGTATAATAATTTTATAAGCTTTATATTTAGTGAAGTGGAAAGAGAAAGACATTACTAATATGAATTAGCATGTTTTACACATTGCTAGCATGAATTAACATCTTAGCACATTGCTAGCATGTTTTAACAGTTTGCTAACATGAATTAGCATATTGATAGCATGATTTAACAATTTTATAGCATGTTTTAGCATGTTGTTAGCATGAATTAGCATTTTGCTAACATGAATTAGTATGTTGATAACATGGATTACCAAAATATTAACATTTTTAACATGTTGATAACATGATTTAGCATGTTGCTTGCATGTTTCAACATGTTAATAGCATGAATTAACATGTTTGCTAACTTTTTAAGATGTTGTTAGCATTTTTTTAACATGTTGATAACATGAATTAGCATGTTTCCAGCATGATTTAACACTTTTCTAGCATTTTTTTGCATTAATTAGCATGTTGTTAACATTAATTAGCATTTTTTTTTAACATGGCTTACCAAATTATTAACATTTTTAACACGTTTACTAACTTTTAAAGATGTTGTTAGCATGTTTTAACATGTTGAAAACATGAATTAGCATGTTTCTAGCACGTTTTAGCACATTGCGAGCTTGTTTTAACACGTTGCTGGCATTAATTAGCATGTTTTAGCACATTGTTAGCATGTTGCCAACATGAATTAGCATGTTAGCATGTTTTAGCACATTTTTAGCATGTTTTACCATGTTGCTAGCATGAATTAGCATGTTATTATCATTTTTAACATGTCGAAAGCATGTTGTTAACATGATTTAACATGTTGCTAACATGTTATAGTATTCTAATAACATGAATTAGAATGTTGTTAGCATGTTTTAACACATTGCTGGCATGTTTAAGCATGTTGCTAGCATTAATTAGCATGTTGTTAGCATGTTTTAGCGTGTTGTCCTAGGATAGTCATTAAGCTTTGCTAGTGATAGCTTAAATACTCTATAAGTCTTACTGTACAGAAGTTTTGACCCCCTAGATGCACACACACACACACACACACACACACACAGGTTTAGGAGTATGACTGGACAGGAGTGTGTTTGATTAGTTTCAAGCCTCAGTTTCATTACTTTCTGATCTCTTCTAGTGATACGGAGTGAATTTCTGGGGTTTTCTCTGCGTAAATGCACAGATTTAGGCTTTGACTGCTACAGACTGACAACAGAAATGCCCCAAAAGGTTCAAAGAAATGCACTGACACAGATAGGTTGTATAGTTACGTTGTTCATATGCCCTGAATACCTGAAAGACGCAGATGGAGATGTGTCTTGACACACTTTGCCCATCGCAAAACAATCTGAAAATCTCNTAAGCTTTATATTTAGTGAAGTGGAAAGAGAAAGACATTACTAATATGAATTAGCATGTTTTACACATTGCTAGCATGAATTAACATCTTAGCACATTGCTAGCATGTTTTAACAGTTTGCTAACATGAATTAGCATATTGATAGCATGATTTAACAATTTTATAGCATGTTTTAGCATGTTGTTAGCATGAATTAGTATGTTGATAACATGGATTACCAAAATATTAACATTTTTAACATGTTGATAACATGATTTAGCATGTTGCTTGCATGTTTCAACATGTTAATAGCATGAATTAACATGTTTGCTAACTTTTTAAGATGTTGTTAGCATTTTTTTAACATGTTGATAACATGAATTAGCATGTTTCCAGCATGATTTAACACTTTTCTAGCATTTTTTTGCATTAATTAGCATGTTGTTAACATTAATTAGCATTTTTTTTTAACATGGCTTACCAAATTATTAACATTTTTAACACGTTTACTAACTTTTAAAGATGTTGTTAGCATGTTTTAACATGTTGAAAACATGAATTAGCATGTTTCTAGCATGTTTTAGCATATTGATAGCATGAATTAGCATGTTTGCTAGCACGTTTTAGCACATTGCGAGCTTGTTTTAACACGTTGCTGGCATTAATTAGCATGTTTTAGCACATTGTTAGCATGTTTTACCATGTTGCTAGCATGAATTAGCATGTTTGCTAGCACGTTTTAGCACATTGCGAGCTTGTTTTAACACGTTGCTGGCATTAATTAGCATGTTTTAGCACATTGTTAGCATGTTGCCAACATGAATTAGCATGTTAGCATGTTTTAGCAAATTTTTAGCATGTTTTACCATGTTGCTAGCATGAATTAGCATGTTATTATCATTTTTAACATGTCGAAAGCATGTTGTTAACATGATATAACATGTTGCTAACATGTTATAGTATTCTAATAACATGAATTAGAATGTTGTTAGCATGTTTTAACACATTGCTGGCATGTTTAAGCATTTTGCTAGCATGAATTAGCATGTTGTTAGCATGTTTTAGCGTGTTGTCCTAGGATAGTCATTAAGCTTTGCTAGTGATAGCTTAAATACTCTATAAGTCTTACTGTACAGAAGTTTTGACCCCCTAGATGCACACACACACACACACACACACACACACAGGTTTAGGAGTATGACTGGACAGGAGTGTGTTTGATTAGTTTCAAGCCTCAGTTTCATTACTTTCTGATCTCTTCTAGTGATACGGAGTGAATTTCTGGGGTTTTCTCTGCGTAAATGCACAGATTTAGGCTTTGACTGCTACAGACTGACAACAGAAATGCCCCAAAAGGTTCAAAGAAATGCACTGACACAGATAGGTTGTATAGTTACGTTGTTCATATGCCCTGAATACCTGAAAGACGCAGATGGAGATGTGTCTTGACACACTTTGCCCATCGCAAAACAATCTGAAAATCTCTTTCCTACAGTGAAACACGCACATCACGCAAAGCGACCTACAGATGACCCGAGTCAGTCAGTTTGTGTAGATCAGACAAAAGCAAGCAGAGCCAGTAATGAGGACGCTCTCACGTGCCTCCTGACAGTCTGAGCACCGCTCATTTAGCTTGTCATACTCTTCAATGCCAAACAAACTGCGTTCTCACATCGGCACAATGCTACTCTATAATTAGCTTGAATAGCTGTTTTTGGATGTCTCTCTATAACCTTCATAAAAGGCAAACAAAGTGCTTTGAATCCTTTCATTTTTCATAATTAAGCTTTCTGAAATACAATTAAAAACCCATTGATGAACGAGCTGAGTGCTTTAAATGTTAACCCTTAAAAGAGTGCCACACACGTGCAGCCAACATCTCTAACAACTAACAACGTACCATGTGCATGCAAAGTAAGCCACTTTTGAACATAATGATACAGCTATTTCCTGAGCACAATGGATGTATCAACTCACTTGATCACTGCATATTTATATAGTCAAGCCTGAATTCAATGGAAAATCTATCCAGTGGAAAACATACATACTCTTGGATTGTTTATCCCCTCATTTCCTTCAAATTATCCAATTAAATTTTACAAGAATGTTGTCAGAAGCAATGAAGCGACACTATATGGACATGATGTCACTCCTGAAGAATATTCGACTGTTCCTCTGAAAGGCTCGTTACATAGAATAACATTATCTCACTGCATATGTGGCGTTATGCTGATACACTCTCACGGCATGTACAAAATGTGACCAGTCACGGAAAGTAGGGACACAAGTCGGTTCTGGGGCATTTTGAGTCAGTGTAGTCTCCAAGCTTTCCAACGATGTGTAACACATGGAAATCTGATAATATTTGGAGAAGTTGTGGCCATTTGAAGGTAGGCACTTAAGAAAGCTCTATAGGGAGAAAAACGCCTTTAAAGTTTCTGCAGTTCTCACCTGTTCTCACCTGCTGGGAGTGACAATAGGGCTCATTTACATCTCATTTAGATAAGCCATACCCCCTGTAAAGCATCCCCCTGTAAAGCTGCATGGACCGCATACTATTAATAATAAAGGATAATATGCATTGTAAATGTCAGTAATTTATCTTTTTTGACTTTTATAAAAATGATTTAGAGATAACATGTTGCAAGACACTCCTTTAAAATCTGGCCATCATTTTTAATGTTATTATTTTAATGTTTATATAAAGAAAAAGTACATATTGATGCTAATTTTATTTCTTATTTGCTGGTTTTCTACATAAAACTTGGTGAATTGATTTCATTGTGTAGCATTAGGACTTTTTGAACAGGATTCTGTGATAACCGTGATCATTTTGGTCACTATAATCATGAAATGAAATTTTCTCACCTGAGAAGACAAAAGAATCACATAATAATGACCTGAAATGACTTGCATAATAATGAGGCCTTTCAGTCAGGTAGGCTGTGAAAAAACCCTCTGTGATGGTGTATATCAAACATACAGAAAAAACAGCAATACTGTGAAATATTATTACAATTTAAAATAATGATATTATATACTTTAAAATATAATGTATTTCTGTGATGCAAAGTGTCTGAACAATGTTACCTCTATGGCATTTCATATAGGCTTTTAGCTTAAAAGCATGTACATTTGGAGAAATATTGATGGATTCTCATATGTTTATGTCAATTTTCTATACAGAGGAGTAATATTTATTCAATATTTATTGTCATCACTATGAGTGCTGGATTCTGTGTTTTCAATTCATGCTTGCAGCCGGAGGGCGCTCTGTGCACATTTAGTCCACAAACGCCTGCTAAAGAAGAATAGGCAATCCAGGAACTAACTGAACTAACAGAGGCCAGAGATCGCTAACTATGGCTATTCAAAACACTTTTCAAGACAATAAATACACGATTGAGAGACTATGTCTGCATGTATTGACTGAATTTGTGTCTGAATAGCGCTCGCTCCGTGGGCGTGGCCGCATTAGTGGATAATGAGCTGAATCACGGACTTCTGACATGACTCTCTTTTCATTCAGATTACATAAACAGTGAATATTTGTTTTCGATTTGACTTACACGATTTAAAACCTGACATTTCAACGTGTCTTTAGACATAAGTTAATTTTTTTTGTGATTAGTATTCACTAAGTTACAGTTCATTTTCTGAGAACTATCAGATTGGACTTCGTTCAGAGGGAGACGAGAGATCACGCATCATGTTAGTTTTCTTTATTTTACAAAAAGCACAACATTTTGTTTTTACTCTGAGTGTACACAAATAAAAGAAGACATTCTATAGTTTCAATTGACATATTACTTATGTCTCTATGACAAAAAATGACGGAGTATTTTAAGTCTGTTTTGCTGCAATGTGAAAAAAATCCTGCAAAACGCGCCGGCGCGTTACCCAGTATGGAAATACACACAGACAATGACACGCCCCTACTGCGTGCTAGAATCTCCGAAAAACAAGCCGATTTCAACCTCAAAATGTACGCTTTTAAATATACCAATACTGCTATCTCAAACATGGAGAGGCTTCTTCATGATCTCAACTAACAGATTCTGCAAAAAAACGAAAATCACCAATTTTGAAAAAAAACGCTTCTTTCTCATTTTGCTCGAGAGTTGTGCTGCCGACTTGTGTCCCTGGTTTCCGTGACGGGTCACAAATGTATGCGAAAGATACATTGTGTGTGCTGCTTATTTCACGTTGGTAGCATTACACTGTTAGCCCGGATAAGTTGAATTTACTTTAAAAATTTGAGGAAACTGGTTGCCCTAAAAAAATTAAGTAATGTTAACTTCAAGGATTAGTTCACTTTTAAATACACTTTTCCTGATAAATTTACTCACCCCCATGTCATCCAAGATGTTCATGTCTTTCTTTCGTCAGTCGAAAAGAAATGAAGGTTTTTGAGGAAAACATTCCAGGATTTTTCTCCTTATAGTGGACTTCACTGGCTACCAACAGATTGAAGGTCCAAACTGCAGTTTCAGTGCAGCTTCAAAGAGCTTTAAACGATCCCAGATGAGGAATTCTCTAGATAATTCTCTTATCTAGAGAATCGATCAGTCATTTTCGAAAAAAATACAACCGTTTATGATTTATAAACAAAATATCGCCTTGAACGTACTTTCCGCTTCCGCATTCTTCATAACGCTTACGCTGAATGTCCTACGCCTTCCCTATTCTACTTACGTAACGAACGTGGCGCCAGTTTAGTTTTTTTCCGTAAGTAAAATAGGGAAGGCGTAGGACATTCAGCGTAAGCGTTATGAAGAATGCGGAAGCGGAAAGTACGTTCAAGGCGATATTTTGTTTGAAAATGACCGATTGATTCGCTAGATAAGACCCTTATTACTCATCTGGGATCGTTTAAAGCCCTTGAAGCTGCACTGAAACTGCAGTTTGGACCTTCAATCTGTTGGTAGCCATTGAAATGAAAAATCCTGGAATGTTTTCCTCAAAAACCTTCATTTCTTTTCGACTGATGAAAGAAAGACATGAACATCTTGGATGACATGGGGGTGAGTAAATTTATCAGGAAAAGTGTATTTAAAAGTGAACTAATCCTTTAATAATTCGAGTTCATTTAACTTAAAATGTTTTGTAATATTAATTACTTTGTAGTTATTACACCTAGTATATTTAAGTTCAATGTACTAAGCAAGTTAACTTGCCACCAATCAAAACTCATCCATGCCTCCCATCATGCATTGCTGCATGAATAAATTATGAGCTGAATTGTCTTAATAATTTTCTTTATTCTCACTATTTAAATGTTTCTATTTTTCTGTGACTTTTTAGTAGCTTGTTTTCTAATGTTCAGAGTTGATCTGTTTATCAGAATATTTTGCTTGTCACCGTTGTTGAGATTCATACGCTGATTCTTAAAGTATAATATAAAACCATTACTTTATATTGTAATAATATTTTTCTGTATGTTTCATATACCATGATGAGCTTGAGACATCACAGAAGGTTTTTTTCACAGCCTACCTGACTGAAATGCCTCATTAATATGCAAGTCATTTCAGCTCATTACTATGCAATTCTTTCGTCTTCTCAGGTGAGAATGACCCATTATTCATGCTGATTCACGCCTCCACGCATACGGTGTTTCTTGGCAAAAAGTGTCTTACCAAAACTAAATTAATATATTGTTATAAATGAAAGAGTAGTCAGCATAATTTTTACATAATTTTGAAGCAAAAACTCTAGTCTACAACCTCCAGTACCCTAAAGTATTGTAAACACAGATTTACTATACTTTTTTTGGCCTTATTTCAGTGACTTAAGTTTTTTGTTTTTTCAATAACCACGCATAAATGTTATTCCTTCAAAAACACAAACATGTACATACATGTTCCTCACATATTATGGTAGCCTAGTTTGTGCTGAATACAGTGTAATGACACTTGTGTTTATGAACAACTGAAAAAAGCACAAATGTCAGGGCATGTCAAAACTTCTCCAGGCCCCAAATCAGCCTCAGACTCCAGAGGGTTAAAGATGTCTGTGTGTGCCTAAAATATATATATTTTTTGTGATAAGGACAACTTAAAAAAAAAAAAAATTTGTATTGTAAAAGTTGATCTTCCGCTGTAGAATCACAGTGCTGCTGTAATCAATAATGTAAATCTAACTCAGAGATTGGGCTCTAAATGAGATCAGTGATTCAGATCAAATAATGATTATGTGAAAACATAACCAACACCACCTGATCATCTTTTAACTTTGCTTGTCTGGTTGGTTTTAATGCAGTTCAAACTGCCCAAACAAAATCTAATATTAAAAAGTCAAGGGTCAAGAGCTCAACTAAAACAAACCTTGACCTCGATGATGGTAACTTAAAAATTGTGGTTTTCTCCTGTGGCGAAACGATTTTCACTGCTCACAAACAGTCTCTCAGGGGGAAAAAACTATAAAAAGGTAAATGTTTGGAAAGAATGTCTGTAGAACAGCCAAAACAAATGTTCCAACTCATCAACAGCTCCTTGAATTCACACACACCACGACAAAATGGCGTCATTACATGCCGCAAACCAGTGTATAGGAGGCGTGGTCAGGAGAAAAACTTCATAATTTAAGTGCATTTAACTTACATTTATTTACACATTCAAATACACCCACAAATTAGTAGAATATACTTACATTTTATAAGTAATGCAATCAAACTTAAATATTTTAAGTATATTGTAATTATATTTTTAAGTAAATATAAAATCCGGGCTAAGAGTGTAACTAACATGTTGCTAACATGATTTAACATGTTGTAGTATGTTGATAGCATGAATTAGCATGTTGCAAGCATGTTTTAGCAGGTTGATAGCTGAATTAGCATATTGTAGCTAGGGCTTGTATAGACTAGTCGAGTAGTCGAGAGATCGACTACTTCAACCACTAGTGGGCGCTGTCGTAAACAATCGACTACTCGAGCGTGCATTAAGCATAAATGAATTTAAAAAGAGAGAGATATGTCACAATATTGTAAATCTTTCCGTTTTGAACCAAGAAGGGGAGCCAATGGATAAAGGAGTTCCGCAAGGATATATTTTATCTCCTATTCTGTCTTCTATTTTTATTAATGATTTAAATTTGAGTAGACTCCGCTAATGTACATCTATATGCTGATGACACAATTATTTATACAGCAGCATCATCTATAAATCAAGCTCTGCTGAATTTACAAAATGCATTTAATGTTATACAATATTCGTTAAAATTAGTTTTAAATTTAAAGAAGATAAAATATATGATTTTTAGCCGCACTCACCTTAAAGGTGGTACAGAGGATCTTTTCGTCGACTGATTTTCTGAAATGAGCCCATGCGTAAGAACAACCCCCCACCATTTCGAGGGCACGCCTCCCAAAACTCGTGCACGAGTAGGTTTACCACCGGCATTCGCTGTGTTATTAAGCCGGGCACACATTTAACGACTAGCTAAAACATTCTAAGACTGTGCTCAACATACAGCGATTGTTTCCTGCTCCTGAAGCAGATTTATATACTTTCACATGGAATTTGAACACCGACTGTAATCGCAGACTGAACGCAACTGGCTCTGACTGGACGCGTTTGAGCGCGATCAGTCATAAGTATCAATTTACATTCATAATCGGCCTTACAATCGACTTAAAGCCGCGCACACACTTAGTGGATTCATTATGTCGGACTCACCGCAGGTAACTCATAATCTGCAGTTGTTACTCCTGTCTCCTGACAAAAACATTGCATGCGGCGCCTGTGGAGTGTGGAAAGTTACTGGAGCGCGCAGCCGCGCGTCTCTCACAAGGAACGTCATGGCAGTGATTGACAAGCCAGAGGGCCAATCGTTTACGCGATGATCGCGTAAACGATTGGCTGATGTTTTTAAGGCCCTACCTTGTGCACAGATGATGTATATGAATAATATTCGTTTCAGTGCACCTAATAAATAGTCTTTTATCAGTTAGTAAAGACAGTTTCAAGTAAGATTGCAAAAATGTATAAAACAAAACATCCTCTGTAGCACCTTTAAGGATACAGATGTAACAATTTCAACTTTATGTGGTACAGAAATTGAAAGAGTCTGTTCTTATAAATATTTAGGTATATGGCTGGATGAAAAATTAGCATTTAATGTCCATATTGATAATTTGCTGAAGAAGCTTAAACCGAAATTGGGGTTTTTCTATCGTTTTTAAAATTGCTTTCCCTATGAGGCCCGAGAGAAGCTGGTTGAGAGTACTTTTTTAACAATAATTAATTATGGTGATCTTGTTTTCGTGCGTGCAGCTTCATCTTTATTAAGGAAATTGGACTCTGTCTATCATGCAGCGTTTCGTTTTGTATGTGGTGCGGAATTTCGTACACATCACTGCATCCTTTATGAATCTTTATCTTGGTCCTCTTTATATCATAGGAGAAATTTGCATATGTATATATTTATTGCAAAGGCACTTCTTGGTAAATTACCATCTTATATTACAAAATTTGTAACTTTTTATACTAATGGTTATGGTACCAGATCGCAGCTGCATCTTCGATTAAAAGTCCCAAAGGTATCCTCCGAATTTGGAAAGCATGCTTTTTCTTTTTATGCCCCTATGGCTTGGAACGACTTACAAACTGTACTGAAACTAGAGTTTTTGCCACCTTTGAGCACCTTTAAATGTATTTTGTATTCTGCTTTCAAAGAGTCTTGTAAGTGCTTTTCTTGAACTTTGGCCTATTTGATTTGTTGGATTGTTTGTGTTTTTATTATTTGTTTGAAACTATGTGTGCTGCCGTTTTTGACCAGGTCTCCCTGGAAGAAGAGATTATGATATCTCAATGGGATTTTCCTGGATAAATAAAGGATAAATAAATATCACACAAGAAGCAACGTGCAAACTTTGCGAAAGAGTTATGCCGGTGAAAGCTTAACCTCGGTCAGTAGGCTATTCAAAGTGAAGGTAAAAAGTGACAGAGCTGTCTGACGCTGCATTAACGGACCATATTCTCTCAGAGACGGATTTCAACATAATATGCTGATAACGGTATAAAACTGTCTTCATTTATTCCATTATTTTCCTTGTGGCCCATATATAGTAAAACAAATGAGAATAATAGTATTTCGTGTTAAACAGGTTGTATTTTTTAAATCATGCTTGAAGTAGCTCTTAATTTTCATTGATGATTGCAGTCAGTGTTAGGAAATATTATAAACTATTAATAATTTTAATTATAGGCCTATAATTCATTGTATAATAGACCTAAAAAAATGTTTAAAACATTTTCAAAGATGAGCTATAGCCTAATCTTTTATTATCCTCACAGCACGTCAGTTATGTGATGCGCTATGAAATTATTGCGGGGCAAATTTATTAATATTGATTTAATAATAAAAGTAGGCTTATCTAATAGTAATAATAATAGACTAGAAGAATGTAACAGGCCTACATTAATTGGAAATGCCAAATCCTCTGAATATTGCCAATATTTGATGCTTTTGACAATATCTCTGGCTATCGGCGATACATGATCATCGTCTGTTGACGCAACCCGGCTTATCGCGGGTTTATTTGGCTTTACTCTGTTACATGAAAATTTAAATATGTAATGTCATGAACCACGAGTAGTCGAGTAACTCGAGTATTGTTTTGATAAGAAATCGACTAGCAGAAATCAGTAGTCGTGCAACCCCTAGTTGTAGCACATTGATGGCATGAATTAGCATGTTGTAATCATGTTTTAGCATTTTGCTAACATGAATTAGCATGTTGGTAGTATGAATTAACATGCTAACAACATGTTAAATCATGTTAGCAAAATGGTAGTTCATGTTATCAACGTGAAATAAGCAGCACCCACAATGTATTTTTTGCAGACACTTTGTACCTGCAGTGAGAGTAATGCCACATATATGCAGTGAGATAATGTTATTATATTTAACAAGCCTTTCAGAGAAAAAAAAAATCTTATAACAGTCGAATATTCTTCAGAAGTGACATCATGTCCAAATAGTGTCGCTTCATTTCTTCAGACAACATTCTTGTACAAATGTGAATGAAAATAATTCATGCTTTCAGCATGCTAAAACATAATAAATCATGCTACCGACATGCTAATTCATGCTATCAACGTGTTAAATTATAGCATCATGCTAATTCATGCTAGCAACATGCTAAAAAAAATGCTATCAATGTGCTAAAACATGTTAACAACATACTAATTCACGCTAGCAACATGTTCAAAATGCAAGCAATGTGTTGAAACATGTAAACAGCTTGTTAATTAATGCTATGAATAAGCATGCTGCTAGCATTTTTTAGCATGTAGATAGCATTAATTAGCATGTTTGCTAACATGAATTAGCAGGTTGCTAGCATGAATTAACATATTGCTTGCATGTTTTAAGAGGTTGATAGCTGAATTAGCATGTTTGGTAGCATGTTGCTAGCATGTTTTAGCATGTTGATAGCATGAATTATCATGTTGCTAACATGAATTACCAGGCTTCTAGCATGTTTTAACAGGTTGATAGCTGAATTAGCATGTTTGGTAGCATGATGTAGCATGTTTTAACATGTTGATAGCATGAATTAGCATGTTGCTAACATGAATTTGCATATTGCTAGCATGTTTTAGCAGGTTGATAGCATGAATTAGCATTTTGCTTACATGAATTACCAGGCTTCTAGCATGAATTAACATATTGCTAGCATGTTTTAACAGGTTGATAGCTGAATTAGCATGTTTGGTAGCATGTTGTAGCATGTTTTAACATGTTGATAGCATTAATTAACATGTTGCTAACATGAATTAGCAGGTTGCTAGCATGAATTTGCATATTGCTAGCATGTTTTAGCAGGTTGATAGCTGAATTAGCATGTTTGGTAGCATGTTGTAGCACATTGCTGGCATTAATTAGCAGTTGTAATCATGTTTTAGCACATTGCTAGCATTTTTTAAAATTTTGCTAGCATGAATTACCATGTTGTTATAATTTAATATGTTGATAACATGAATTAACCTGTTGCTAGCATGTTTTAGCATGCTGATAGCATTAATTATTTTCATTCTCAATTTTACAAGAATGTTGTCTGAAGTAATGAAGCAACACTATTTGGACTTGACGTTTTGTCTCTCTGTAAGGTTACATAGAATAGCATTATCTCACGGCATATATGTGCCGTTTGATACACTTTCACGACGTACAAATGGTCCGCAAAAAATACATTGTGGGTGCTGCTTATTTCATGTTGATAGCATGAACTAACATGTTGCTAACATGATTTAACATGTTGCTAGCATTTTAGCATTTTGTTAGCACGTTTAGCAGGTTGATAGCATGATTCAGCATGTTATTAGCATGAATTTGCATGTTAATAGCATGAATTAACATGTTTTAGCACATTGCTAGCATTAATTAGCATGTTATAATTTAACATGTTGATAGCATGAATAAGCATGTTGTTAGCATGTTTTAGCAGGTTGATAACATGAATTAGCATGTTTTAGCATATTGATGACATGAATTAGCATGTTTTAGCATTTTGTTAGCATGAATTAGCATGTTGCTATAATTTAACATGTTGAAAGCCTGAATTATTTTCATTCTTAATTTTACAAGAATGTTGTCAGAAGTAATGAAGCGACACTATTTGGACATGTTGTCACTCCTGAAGAATATTTGACTGTTATAAGATTATTTTCTCAGAAAGGCTCGTTACATAGAGTAACATTATCTTACCGCATATATGTACAAAGTGTATTATGAAAAATACATTGTGTGTGCTGCTTATTTCATGTTGATAGCATGAACTAACATGTTGCTAACATGATTTAACATGTTGCTAGCATTTAAGCATGTTGTTAGCACGTTTTAGCAGGTTGATAGCATGAATTAGCATGTTGTTGACATGATTTAACATGTTGCTAGCATTTTAACATTTTGTTGTTAGCACGTTTTAGCAGATTGATGGCATGAATTAGCATTTTGGTAGCATGTTTTAACAGGTTGATAACATGACTTATCATGTTTTAGCACATTGATGACATGAATTAGCATGTTGTTAACATGTTTTAACACATTGCTAGCATGTTTTAACATGTTGTTAGCATTAATTAGCATGTTGCTATAATTTAACATGTTGTTGGCATGAATTAGCATGTTGCTATAATTTAACATGTTGATAGCATGAATTAGCATGTTGTTGACATGATTTAACATGTTGCTAGCATTTTAACATTTTGTTGTTAGCACGTTTTAGCAGATTGATAGCATGAATTAGCATTTTGGTAGCATGTTTTAACAGGTTGATAACATGACTTATCATGTTTTAGCACATTGATGACATGAATTAGCATGTTGTTAACATGTTTTAACACATTGCTAGCATGTTTTAACATGTTGTTAGCATTAATTAGCATGTTGCTATAATTTAACATGTTGTTGGCATGAATTAGCATGTTGCTATAATTTAACATGTTGATAGCATGAATTAGCATTTTGCTATAGTTTAACATGTTGATAGCATGAATTAGCATGTTGCTATAATTTAACATGTTGATAGCATTAATTAGCAAGTTGCTATAATTTAACATGTTAGCATTAATTAGCATGTTGCTATAATTTAACATGTTGATAGCATGAATTAGCGTGTTGCTATAATTTAACATGTTGATAGCATGAATTAGCGTGTTGCTATAGTTTAACATGTTGATAGCATGAATTAGCGTGGTGCTATAATTTAACATGTTGATAGCATTAATTAGCATGTTGCTATAATTTAACATGTTGTTAGCATGAATTAGCATGTTGCTATAATTTAACATGTTGTTAGCATTAATTAGCATGTTGCTATAATTTAACATGTTGATAGCATTAATTAGCATTTTGCCATAATTTAACATTGTTAACATGAATTAGCATGTTGCTATAATTTAACATGTTGTTAGCATGAATTAGCATGTCGGTAGCATGATTTATTATGTTTTAGCATGAATTAGCATGTTGTTATAATTTAACATGTTGTTAGCATGAATTAGCATGTTGCTATAATTTAACATGTTGTTAGCATGAATTAGCATGTTGCTATAATTTAACATGTTGATAGCATTAATTAGCATTTTGCCATAATTTAACATTGTTAACATGAATTAGCATGTTGCTATAATTTAACATGTTGATAGCATTAATTAGCATTTTGCCATAATTTAACATGTTGATAGCATGAATTAGCATGTTGCTAGCATGTTTTAGCAGGTTGATAACATGAATTAGCATGTTTTAGCATGTTGTTAGCATTAATTAGCATGTTGCTATAATTTAAGCCTGAATTATTTTCATTCTTAATTTTACAAGAATGTTGTCACTCCTGAAGAATATTTGACTGTTATAAGTTTTTTTTTCTCAGAAAGGCTCGTCACAAACATTATCTTACCGCATATATGTACAAAGTGTATTATGAAAAGTACATTGTGGGTGCTGCTTATTTCTTATTTTCTAACTTTTAACTTCTATAGCGGCCCCACGTCGTTTTAACTCATTTTTTAAATCCAGTGAGAAAAAAATGCAGTAGCTTTTCCCCATTACTCCCTCTTTCATTATTAACTTCAGGAGCAGGAAATTATTCTTGACCATAATTTTCCCTTGGGAAGATGATTAAAAAGTTACTCTTACTTTCTGACCCGGCATTGATTACTACATTGCCTCATTAATCTAGTTTTATTACAGCTTGCAACAATCAGTATTTTCAGCTAGTGAAAATGTATCTCAAGTTGGTAATTAAACGGATAAAAAATTGCTCCGATAAGAGTGTGTACACCATCCCACCGCTCACTAATGTGTGTTGAAGTTGCCACTGAATGTAGTTCTCTTGATGGCTGTTGGCTCTTCCGCATGCAGCGAGTCGTGATAAAACCTGAGAAATGCGTGTAATCGAAGCCCTGTGGAATGCCATGCAATCTCAGGAGACGCGTGTGACGGATAACACGCTCTGAAACATCTCCATGCCCTCTATTGGATGACCTTATAGAAGCTGCGATTGGTTCATCATATTCTCTTGTTTCTGCTCTATTTATAGATGTAATCTGTTTCAATCTAGGTTCTTTACAATTGGTTGTCACTAAGAGCAAACTCAAAAGATTCTGTTAGAGATCAGAGAAATAAATATGCATGTATCAGCAGTGTTGGCTAGAGGAGAGGTGAAACAGAGCTACATACGGTATGTCTTGGATCAGTGTTTTACTATTGTTTCCAAGATAGTCTAGCTAAAAGTGGGGTAAAAAAATGATAAAAATGCCTTAAAATTATATTCAAGGCCTAGATATTATCCCATAAAATGAGCTGATAAAAATAACTGCCTCTAATTGACCATACGCACTCGTTAAGCCAGCTTGGTAATTTCCGGTGAACTGTTAGCGGTCATTCTGTACATCGACACCAAACCATCAATGGTTGACTTTTTAATGTTGTTTATTTTTTAATGCAGTTATCACACTTGCGTAATTTGCCAATAAACCAGTTTTATTGATTGCAATAAAGACGAAGCTAATGGGAACGTTTGAATAAGAAACGACACGCACATGCTTAAAATGTTATTTTTAATGTGATGACCACAAACATTATTTGTTCATCATTCTGAGATTGTCGCCGTTTGTAAAACCGAACATTTCAAAATGTAGGAAATCCAACATTTGATAGAAAATACTTTTATTTAAAGGTGCCCTAGAATTAAAAATTGAATTTACCTCGGCATAGTTGAATAACAAGAGTTCAGTACATGGAAAAGACATACACTGAGTTTCAAACTCCATTGTTTCCTCCTTCTTATATAAATCTCATTTGTTTAAAAGACCTCTGAAGAACAGGCGAATCTCAACATAACACCGACTCTTACGTAACAGTCGGGATCATTAATATGTACCCCCCCAATATTTGCATAAACCAGCTCATGTTCAAGGCATTAGACAAGGGCAGTCAGTATTAACTTCTGGATCTGTGCACAGCTGAATCATCAGACTAGGTAAGCAAGCAAGGACAACAGCGAAAAATGGCAGATGGAGCAATAATAACTGACATGATCCATGATATCATATTTTTAGTGATATTTGTAAATTGTCTTTCTAAATGTTTCATTAGCATGTTGCTAATGTACTGTTAAATGTGGTTAAAGTTACCATCGTTTCTTACTGTATTCACGGAGACCAGAGCCATCGCTATTTTCATTTTTAAACACTTGCAGTCTGTATAATTCATAAACACAACTTCATTCTTTATAAATCTCTCCAACAGTGTGTAATGTTAGCTTTAGCCACGCAGCATAGCCTCAAACTCATTCAGAAATAAATGTAATACATCCAAATAAATACTATACTCACATGATCCGATGTATGCATGCAGCATGCATGACGAACATCTTGTAAAGATCCATTTTGAGGGTTATATTAGCTGTGTGAACTGTTTTTATGCTGTTCAAGGCAAGCGCGAGCTCCGGGGGCGGGGAGCACGAGAATTTAAAGGGGCCGCAGCCTGAATCGGCGCATATTTAATGATGCCCCAAAACAGGCAGTTAAAAAAATTAATAAAAAAAAATCTATGGGGTATTTTGAGCTGAAACTTCACAGACACATTCAGGGGTCACCTTAGACTGATATTACATCTTTTAAAAATAAGTTCTAGGGCACCTTTAAAAATAAAAAATACATTAATTACCACTATAACCAGTAGGTGGCAACAGAGGACCTTTTATTTTTGCATATATTATGGCATTTCGCTTTTGAATAAATATTAAATGTTATAAAATCACTAGGTTTAAAAATAAATTTGGTCAAGGTAAAGTATGAAGTACTCACAAAATCTCATGAAAAACAATAACTTTTCTTGCGAATGAATTACACAGAAAGCGAGCACCGCGCTCTCCCTTTATAATCACAGATTCACTTGTGAAAACTCACATTTTATTCAATGAATCTAACTAAATGTCACAGTTACCAGCTGTAGTGCCTGTGATTACCACCAGAGGGCACTTCACCCCACACTGTTGTCACTCTATCAAGGACTATATTACCCATAATCCTTCCCCGTACATGACAGAATGAACCAGGCTTAAGGTGCGTTCGCAGCCTCGTAATTCCTGTAGTTACGAGATTCTAGCTTGTAAAAAGCATCCATGTCCTCGTAGAGTTCGTAATTACAGCTTGTAGACTGGGAGTTTTCTGAAAGCTCCCAGATGTACCACCTGACCACTGTAGATTCATAGGCGTATGATAGTGGTGCCAAAGAAACGCATAATTCCCAGTCAAAGGACCTGAACAGCTCCGAATACAACGTCACGTGTTGTCATCTCAAGATTCCAGTAAATACGAGGTGGCGTTAACGCAGCATTATACAGGGTGAGCTAAACAGGCTAATGAGACACAGCTGTAAACAATGAGTGCTGATGAATCCTTGATGAGCAAGGATTATGGGTCATGTAGTCCTTGATGGAGTGACTGGGGTGAAGTGCCCTCTGGTGGTAGTGATTCTGTGATTATTAAGGTAAAGCGCGGTGCTTGCTTTCTGTGTAATTCATTCGCAAGAAAAGTTATTGTTTTTCATGAGATTTTGTGAGTACTTCATACTTTACCTTGACAAAATGTATTTTTAAACCTAGTGATTTTATAATGTTCCTCTGGTGGTAATCACGGGCACTCCAGTTAGTAATTGTGACACTAAAGTGCACAATAAATCTTTAATTTACAGTGTGTTGACGCTTTTTTCCACACGAAAGTCCATGGTCAAATTAAATTTATCGATGGGGAACACTAAAACACGTCTTTTTTTATGTTTGAATAACTAAATTAACGCTAGGCCTGACTATATTCTGATTATAAACTAAGTATTACACTATTGATGTTGTTAAAGCTACCTTGGGGCATTAAAGATACGAAACACCAATAAGTGACATTTCACCGGAAGTTTTCCACCCAGGTGGCTTATATTATTGTGGAAGTTCTTAAGAACATTCCATGCATTTGGTCAATTAAATAAACTGAAGTATTTAACATTATTTACAGTGTTTTCTTATGGTTAGAAAATAATGCTTTCATAAATGAAATGCCCCTTGAAGTAAACTCCAGGGTCAAATACTGCTTCATAATAAACAAAATTAAAGCAATAATTTGCATGAAAGGTACTAACCTTCATGTTGTATCAAACAAGTATTTTATAATTTAATATAAATCGGTCTTACCATACAATTTTTTTGCGTAAATTTATGCAGGAATGTCTAATTTGTGGTCTACAGAAAAATTTAGAATGACATGAAAGTGAGTAAATAATGACAAGTTTATTCATTTTTATCCTTTCTTTTCTGCCACTGGCCCAGGTGTAGATCAACTGTCAGCACATTATGCAGCGTCTAATAAACAACCATAATACTATTAACTGCAAGACAGTTTTCTGCTTGTGATTTGCAATCTTTCTGGATGTTTTATGCAGCCTGCTGAACAGAGCGGAGGTTGACAAAGATCAATTTGTGACAGACCTCTGAGAGTCTCATTAGAAAGAGTACCAATCTTTCTCACTGATGGAACACTTGCCATACACATGGACCTGTCATCTTCTGCAGAAGTTGCCCTCAGTGACAGAGAGCTTGTGATGATTGTGATGTCTTTTCAGAAGTGCTTCACATTCCCAGCAGCTGCATTATGAAACATGCGGCTGTTTCTCTTAGCTCTGCTCATGATGATTCAGAGGTAAAAATAGAATAACAAGGGTTAATTGTAGAAAACGGACATGCATCAGGGGTCATATGATTAAACATTGAGCTCATCATCGCAGTGTAAACAGACTGCAATAATTAGACAGCTGGAATTTGTGAATAATCAGACAGCAAGAATTCAGCATGTAAACACCATTTTCCAAGACTTGAATAATTTCATGTTTGGAAAAATAATCGAATTAAGATGTGCAAGTCTAATTCTTGGTACGTCTCATTCGTATGCGGTCATCCTGATGCTCTATTTTTAGGGAAAGGGGATGTGGATTACATACGGCAGTCTGCAACTCATGCTAGCCTCAATGCAATGAATACATTTGCTGATAAATTTATTGCATTTATTGATTCATTATTGTTTGAATTATTTCAAGCTTTGAGCTTCTGTAACAGTCAATCTGAAGTGAGCTGTTACACACACTTCTGAAAAGTCCCTACAAATGGCAGTGACTAAACACATGACACCTGATGGACGCTGCAATGAGCGGTCAAATATGTCTTTAATTAATAAAGATATGGATTGGTGATGAATAGAAAAAAACAAAAAAGACAAGACAAACAGGCTGAGACGTCATATGGTGCAACCAATTATACAAATGTTTCCTTAAAGGAAAAATACTAATTTACGATAATGAATCATGCTTAATTAGAGGTGTTTGCTAAGGCAAACATCACTATTTGGATAGCTCATAATTAGGCTTTGGGATTTGAACAAATGCCTTTAATGTAACTCATCCTGCAGTGTTTGTTTTACAGACTTGATATAAATAGGCTTAAGGGAAGATTTTATTTTCTAAGTGTACTGACTAAGGGGACATTCAGGAGAGAGTGGGGTAAGATGAGCCATTTTTAACTCATGTGGTCCTCAAGATAAGGGAAAATTTGGCAGAAGTACAATGAAAGTATCTAAAGTAATTTCAGGACGTTTCCTATCATTTTAAATTATCAGAATACATCTATGACAAAGGGTTTTAAAAACATGGCTTCTTATAAAAAAAGTGTCCCTGTGGCTCAATTTACCCCAGGTTAGGGGTAAGTTGAGCCGAGTCAGTAGGTGGGTGTAAACTGACCATCTAACTGAATCTGAATCAAACCCATGTGAAATTGTAAAGATAATGTACCTCTTTTAAAAACGAATTTAATAATCAAATCTCTGTTTACAAATATTCATATTTCTTTTCTTAAAGCTAAATTAAACAACATAAAACCAACCAAATGAAGTTGAAATTTCAATATCTTTAATTGTTCGCATTTCTGAAACAATATGTTGAACACCAAAGTTTCAACACAGACTAAACAGAGAGTTTGTTAAATAAAAACTAAATTAGAATAAATAAATGTCACTGAAACTAATACACATTTTAGTCAAAATGTTCTTGGTCTGGTAGTTTTTCTGCAATGTTGACCATGTTAGGCCATTAGGGACTACAGGTGGAAAGATATATATGGTTAAACATCCTCTGGTTTGTATCTGAGAAGGATTTGGTGTACTTGTACACTGTTCCTATCAAATAAACTCGGAAAATAAACAAATAAAGTTGCGTAATATTACTATTTATATATATACTATTTAAATATATTAATATATATTTTTTAAATTATACCAGTTTATACTTCAGAGATTTAACTTAACTTCAGTTCCTTATGGTGGGGTAAGTTAAAACACTGGCTCAATTTACCCCACAACATTTGGCTCACTACATGTACTAAAAACGTAAACGTTTTTTCTTTGTTTTTTTCGTGTATAGGCGACAATGTTGTCAAAACGATCCCCATTCACTCGGATCCGCAAACACCTCTAAAAACGCTGTATTCTGCTGCCATGCCAGTAGATGGCGATGTCACTTTGTTTTTTTTTTACTTTTTATTTATATTTTTCACAGAACAAAACAAAAAGAACATTATCTGAGACAAGTGATAAAATAACAAGAATAATAAAATGAAAGATAATAATAATATTAAATAAAAATATTCTGTATAAATATA
>RJVU01000233.1:3323363-3338546 GCA_003731715.1 Anabarilius grahami | reverse complement strand
TGATACAATAATATACAGTAATATAATGATATAAAATATATAATGTGTATATATATATATATATAAAAAAAAAAACTTATTTTAATTTATAAATTTAAATATTCTTTAACCATGTGCCATCTTTGATTAAAAAGGTCAGTTTCCAATTGTAATGATGCAGTCATTTTTTCCATCATATAAATCTGTTTTAGTCTCTGTTTCCATTCAGTGATTTCACAGACTTCCAATTAGCAGTAATGTTTTTTTGGCAATTAGTAGTAATACACGTAAAATACATTTGGTCAGCATTGAAAACATCAACTGATATAACACCCAGTAAGAAAAATCGTACATTTGAGGGAACTTCTCTTTTTACAATTTTCTCCATTTCTTCTTTAATATTTTTCCAATACGCAAGGATTACTGGACAGTCCCAAAATATATGTGTATGGTCGCCTGTTTTACCACATTGTCTCCAGCATAAAGCTGCAGAGGGGTCTTTTACAAAATTTGAAATAACCAGAGGAGTATGAAAATAACGTATTTTAATTTTCCAGTCGAATTCCTTCCACTGTTGACTGTTAATTCCCTTATGGCACCTATAACAGAGTTTATCCCATAACACGTCCTCTATTACTGTATTAGCTTCTATTTCCCACTTTTCCTTAATATTGTAAGTGTTTCCAGCCATGTCTGTTAACAATCTTTTATAAAGATGAGAAACATGTTTACCAACAGGGAGACGTTTTTCTGTAATTGTAATAAAATATTGTTCTATGCCATTTGGGATTTTGCCAATTCTTTCTTTTTCCTTATGGTTTGTAATGTAATGCCTAATTTGCAAATATCTATAAAAATCACTTGAGGTAAGATCGAATTGTTCCTGAAGTCGTGTGAAAGACTTTAAGTGTGTTTCTTCAAAGAGCTGATTAAAAATAAAGAGGCCTTTAACTGCCCATCTCCTAAAACCATGGTCACACATTGAAGGTGGAAAATCTACATTACCCACTATGGGCATAGCTCGAGAAATTGTTCCAACATCCTTAAGCATTTTCTTTACTTCTGCCCATACCTTTATTGTATGTTTTATCCCTTCATTTTCAATCTTCATTTTATTGACATGTTTTAGAATAAAGGGTAGGGCCGACAGTTGTACACCCTTAACTTCCCCTTGCTCTATTTGAGTCCACTTTGCTTCCTCATCTCCACTGATCCAAGTCACAATTGCTGCTAGTTGAGCTGCCCAATAATAAAATTGTATATTTGGCAAAGCCAAACCTCCTTTATTTTTAGCCAGATTAAGTGTTTTAAGTTTAATTCTGGATCTTTTGTGTTGCCATATAAATTGAGAAATTAATTTGTTCAACATATTAAAAGTGGAAATTGGAACTCTTATGGGTAACGACTGGATTAAAAATAGGAAACGTGGGAGCAGGTTCATCCTTATGGTCTCAACTCTTCCAAACAGAGATAAAGGAAGAACTTCCCAACGAACTAGATCACTCCTTATTTGATTAAATAGCTTATTATAGTTCGCCTCAAAAAGTCTTGTAGTTTCAGGTGTGATAATAATCCCCAAGTACCTAAATCCTTGTTTAGACCAGTGAAACGACACCATCTCGTTTAATGGTTTAGGCCATATTCCTGATAACATCATTGCCTCTGATTTATTTTGATTAATTTTGTATCCAGAAATGTCTCCATAATCTTTTAGGCATTGCATTAGTCGAGGTATTGAAGTAAGGGGATGTTTTATAAAGAGCAGGATATCGTCAGCGAAAAGGGACATTTTATGAACTCTCCCCCCACCATCCTCCACCCCCTCAATCTGGATATCCTGTCGTATTGCCTCCGCTAGAGGCTCGATACTGAGAGCAAAGAGAATGGGTGAGAATCACCCTGTCTTACGCCTCTCTCTATATGAAAAAAGTCAGAGAAATGTCCGTTAACTCTAATTTTTGATTTGGGATTCTTGTACAACAGCCGAAACCAAAAGGTACATTTTTCACTGAAGCCCATCTCAGTTAATGTTTGTTCTAGAAATTGCCAATCTACCCGATCAAATGCTTTTTCAGCATCTAAGATGAGAAGCATTGAGGTTTGAGTATCCTTTGCCATGAGTGACTGCAGGTTTAATGCTCTCCTTATATTATTTGTCCCTTGGCGACCTGAAATGAACCCTGTCTGATCTGGTTTTATTAATTTCCTAATGTATTTTTGTTGCTAAAATAGATGTTAATATTTTATATTCCACGCACAGGAGGCTAATAGGACGATAACTAGAACACTGCAATGGATCTTTTCCTTCCTTATGTAGGACTGTGATGATAGCCTCAGACCATGACTCTGGAGGGTTCCCTGAATTTAACACACAATTATATAACTTGCATAATACCGGAGTTAGGTCATCAACAAACACTTTATAATATTCTCCTGCAAACCCGTCTATTCCTGGCGTTTTGTTATTTTTTAATTTAATAATTGTGTCTTTCACCTCTTTTTCTTTAATTGGCTCTACTAACGCAGAGGCTTCATCCGCCATCAGCTTGTCTAATTTAAGATTTTTAAAGAAATCATGTATTTTTTCTTCTTTCAATTCCTGATGTTGACCCCTATATAATGTCACTTTGTAAAGAAACACTACACGCCTATAGACTGAACACGTAATACGCATGTGCATGACGTCACTGTTTTCATAAATTCGCATTTTTATAGTTTACACAGAGACGATAACGATAACGTTTTTAAAAACTTGCGTTTTCAGGCCCCAAAACGCCATTGTCGTGTAAATGAACGGCCAAAACGCATAAAAAGGTTTCAGGTTTTTTTTGTTGAAAACATTGTCACGTAAACAGCCCCTTAAAAAGTGAAAAATAAGTTTAAAAATCCCATATACTTACTAAAATAAAGGAATTTAAAGCATAGCATAGCAAAACCACCCAGCTGTATAGAAACACTCTGACAACCATCCAAAACGTCCAAAAAAATCGCGCATATTGACAACCTCACAACATGGAAGTAACTTTTGCAGGAAAACACGATTCATATTTCTTCAGGAAATGTTAAAAGTGTTTTAATATCTCCTTTTTTCCCCTTTTTTTTTAAATAAGGCCATGTAGTTCAATTATTTGCCATTGAGTTTAACATGAAAACTTGTACGTTTGAAAACATAACATAACATAACATTATATTTTTGGCGATTTAGCCCATTATAATAAGTGCGTGTGGGTTACTCATGATGAGTATATTTGCATGATAAAGAGGCCAGTTCTGAGCTCAATTCTTACCCTGACAATCAGTCATTAGAGGAGGACTGATGCTGGCCCTGTGTTTTAATGACATTAGTCTCTCAACCACACAGAAAAAATGCGATGCGTCACGCTCTTGCTCTCTGCTCAGTGAAGGACAATATGCCGATAAGTTAATTGCTACCATTATGAACCAACAGGTTCTGTTGCTGCTGTAATGTCATCGCGCCCTGTCTTCAGATAAAAGGCTTTTGTTGTGGGGGGTGTTGAGGCTTGACAAGCTATCGGTGCATATGAGAATCTGCCGACACCTGATTTTAACTAGACTTTTTTTTTTTTTAATTAATGCTTGTTTTATAACTCAGGAGAACGGCTCAAATTAAACAGTCGCTCACTCTGTATGCAATCTCTTCTGAATACAAATAGAAGCACCCCCGCATTTGCACTCTCTTGTGTTTTATATATCCTGAGGCTTTTTGTCAGTCTAGTAAAACGACGGTGAGATAGCGTACATGTGGCAATTACACCAGAATGGATTAAGTACGAAATCTGCATGTGTAACAAGAGTTTATTCTATTATTCCTTCCAAATTTCATGATCAATTTTAACTTCCAAATTTTGTTTAAGGAGGATTTATCACTATTCAAGCCACAAGCAATGCTGGAAGTGCAGACGCCAATGTTTCATTAACGCACCAGAGCAGCCTGCCAATTTAAACAGAACCATCAAGTGTTTCTCATTTCATCCCATTGTATTTCCTGCAACAAGGATAAATACTCACTGTCAGAATCCCATCTCCCACCTTGGCTAAATTGCTGGAATGTTGCATTTCACCCTCTGAGGTAGTCAATTGCGTGTTACTAATTGCCGTCTTCATTGGTTCCTCCTCCACAAGGCTGTTTTCATGTTCTCTGCGGTCAGTAAATAAGAATGTGTTGTTTTGAAGTGTGATCGGGTGCACGCTCCCTGAGTTTCTGGCAAGCAGCCTGGAACTCTGTTGATGCAATTGTATAAAGTGAACTCTTAGTCCTGCAAGTGAACCCATCGACAGCCTGTAAATAACTCCCAGCATGACCAATTACAAGCTTTTACAATGTATTTTATATTTGTTTTTTGATAGTCATCCTCCATGCAGTGTAGGGGTTTAGGGTTCAACTGAACTGAAACGGTTCACTTTGATTGTCTGTAGTGTTAACTCTCCATAGAGCACTGCGGTGCTGTTTCAGATTTTAAAATCCTGTTCATTTTTCCCATTGAGACACGAATGTTTAATGATGAATATGCATGTACCTTTCAATACAGACCTACCAAGACCTCAGTATGTGTTTCTAAGCCACAAATCAGTGTGATTTGAACTGAAAAAGTATTGTTTTACAGAGAAACGAGAGCCTCAGCACAAGAAATCGGCATTGTGAATGACGTGATTGAGTTGGATTTCCTACACTCTAAACCAGGGCTCTTCAAGTAGTTTCATTCAAGGGCCGGATTATCAAATCAAAAAGTTGAGGTGGGCCGGGAGGGAGGGGAGGTCTTATTGGTAAAAATTATTTTATTAATTATTAGGCTTAAATTAAAATATTCTCACAGTAAGACTTGGTAACCACAGGTAAAACCATACATGGCTACTCACTACCACTGTCAAATGATATTATATTATCATAAGTTATATAGGCCTATAAAAAACGCCCAAATACAGGTACAAACGACACCTTAACAAAGACATGAATTATATATTCCCCTACCCACCTAATAAATATTGCAAGATAAATGGCTATAACATAGTTTTCAATATAAATATTCCACATTTACACAAACCTTGGTAATTTACTACAGTTCATTCATGGTAAATGTTTGTAAGGGTGGTGATTTTGGGATTTAAAAGTCTTCTATCTTCATTCATGGCACATTTCTCCTGTTTTCCTCATCAGTCTTGTTGAGAATGTTGGCTGTTTCATCCAATTTAAAACTAGTTTAATCATCGAGTGATTTGTAGTTTGTAAACGAGAGGTGTGTCGAATTGAAAAACTTCGCACTTGATGTCGCAACGTTGTTTAATAATGGTGACCGGGAATAAACGCGGTTATCCACTGGGCCGTGCTGCGTAGTTCAAAGTAAACTAGTAAAACGCTTGAAAACAGCGCTATTTGTTTTGTATTTGTTGTTACTGACCGAGAAACATCTACAGATGATTCGGTGACAGAGCGGTTCGAACAAATCCAAATCGTTTCAGATCGTTATGCAAGCACGTTTGGCCAATTCACGGAAAAGAAAGTCGACAGAAATACGGGACACGCATAATAACTGCTGAAATATTTGCATGGAAAACGTTTCTCAGGTCAGTTGGAGGAGCGTTAAAACAACCCAATTGCTGGATTTGTCCATTTTCAACCCAACTTGGGTTGTTTTTAACTCAGGATTTTTTTTAGAGTGTAGTTAATTTATCTGATTTCTAAAATGTTTTTGTTTTAAAACAAAGTTGTGAGATTCATCTCAAAGCTGGTTGGTTGGAGTTTTTTTTTTTTAGAGAAAAAGTCTTCCGGAACCCAAGAGCAGTCGCCGTTGCTCTCTATAGCTTTTGGAAAAACACATTGATAAACATGCAGTGACAAATCCTCAATCAGGTGCAATGAAACTTATCTGATCTAAAAGCAGCGATCAGGTATCTGAGGAAATGGGAGGGCGTAAATGTTTTTGCAGCAGGTGATTTCACGTTTCTGTAGGGAACTGCATGCTTCTATGCCTTTGTGTGAGATTACGAGAGTGACATGCCTCATGTGATGTCTGCAGATAAATCACCAGCCAGTGCTTTGTTGGTGGAAGTGAACCATGGGAAATAGGCATCTACTACTGACAAAATACATGATTAAAGGAAGGCCACCGTGTTCAATGCATCAGACACGCTGATCAGCATTGGCTTTCCAGAGCTATCAATGTTATATTATAACGGCATTTACAAGATTCAAGGTCTATTTTATGTGGGCCGTTAGAAGACATTAGGTGGCCTTAATGTATTTTCCATTCCGCTTGTGTCTGATGCATTTTATCCCATTTTTGGTGATAAAATGCGAGTGGCTTCTCTTCTGTGTTACTCGAGAGATAGGTAATTTTTTTTCTGTGTTTATAGGAAACTCCTGAACCTTTGCTGAATGAGGCAAGACCAGACATTATATGCAGCGTTAGGAGCAAACAGTCGACTGTGAATAATATTGCACCTTTAATTATGTGTTTTCACAGATTATTTGCTTGGACATTTGTTACAGGGTTCTTACGCAGTTTGGAAAAGTAATTTGCAGGTCTGGATAAGAATGTAAAAATATTTGTGTTTCCAGACTATTGCTTCTATCCAGTTTTCTAAAATATAAAATTAAGAATTTATCAAAATAATTGTATGATACAAGCCGAGTGTGTTTATGGCAAAAGTTTAGTGATGCTTTAGTGATTGTCGAACACAATGGAATAAATTCAAAGCGCAAAAATTTTAATTACTCAAAGCTCTTTGTCTTTAATCATAAGCGAGTATCTTTTGAACTTCACTAATCGAATGTGTGTGTCAAACCAGTGACAGTAAAGGAGCAAGCCGTCATCTAAATCAGACTGTTTGGTGATCATTCAACATCAAACCACAATTACAGTATCAAACCGATGTGTCAGAGTGAATATACTCAGGTTATAAAGTGTTTTAGGTTTCTTCTTATCGTGTAATCGCATGTTATCACTTTGAGAAAACCAATGAAAAAACCCAGAGAAAATAAAAAAATATGTTACCCGTGCTGGCAAAATGAGTCACAATGAGCAAATTTTCAAAAATGAGTTGTTATTTTCACATTCTCTATTAAAAAAACCTTCAAAACAATGTATGATTTGTTGGAATTCGACAAAAAAGTGACTGAGCTACACCTGTTTGAAGTCAGCAAAGTCAATTTTGAGAAAAATCAAGTTTTCTGAAGTTTCCAAAACAAAATCACCTTAAAATCCCTGATAATCCCACCAAATTTGGCACAAACCAAGTCAAAACCCTTGTCTATATGACATACCTGTCAACCCTCCCATTTTTCCCAGGATTCTTCTGTATTTTACCATTCTATCCCACTATCATTCTGTTTAAATATTTTCCCGTATTTCTCCCATATTTTTAATCTTTCCATAAATAAATCACAAATTATTAAAACACCTGGCTGTTAGTAAAACACATTAAAATGATTTAATGCCTTCATATTATATTTTAATAATAAAAACAATATAGTTTTTTTTCACCTTATTAATATAATTTCATTTAATTTTAAAATTCATACATTTTCGTCCTGAAAATTTCCCTTATTTTCAAATCCCAATGTTGACAGATATACTATAGGAAAAATACATATTAAACTTTTTTCCACAATTGTTTGATTAACATAAAATGAACTGTTATACGGAAGGGGGCGCTATTACGCATCTTCTAAAATAGTACAGAATCTCTGGATCAAAACACAGATGAAGAAGAAGCAAGCGAAAAAAGCATTGCTTATGAAAAATACTGCGATTATCAAACATTAAACAGCATTTAAATCAAAACTACCTAATGTTAATGTAATGAACTTATCCACATTCAAGTGTTGATAAAAAAAAAAGAGAATGCATGAAGCAGAGGCTCTTTTCTTTCTTTCGATATATTGCATGTTCAGATATTCATACAACAAAATATTCTGTGGGCCATGAAAGTTTTGAGAAAATTATCAAAAATGCTGACGCTGGCAACTTTTAAAAAAATCGCTGTAAGGGAAAGAGTTCATTAATATAAAGTGTTAAATAATGGTGTAAGAAAGTACTCCGCCTTCATCTATCCAAATATTTGGTATTTTAAGTGAGCATGCAAAGAACTAACACCGTGATCAAGTGTCCATAAACGTTCAGAGCTGCGGTAGTGAAAAGACAGATGGTACAAAACTGTAGTTTGAAACCACATCTCTCTCCAGTGCAAAGTGTGTCTGCTAATGCTGCATTGGCAGAAGCCAGAATAGACACCATACATCATGAATGCAAATGAAGTGCTTGATTTGACATTTCCAATAAGCCCGTCTCAGTGTACCAGTGGGTTTAGCCAATTAACCATGTCAGTAATCAATTCCTTCAGAGCCCTGTGCTAAGTCCTCACTTCTCCTCGCATATAAATCAAAGACAGATTAGCCGATCAGTTACCCAGATGCACCAAACTAACGACCCACTTTAGAATGGATGACAGTGGAAATGAAAGTTAATGGACTCTGTTAGGGTGGCTCCAACCGAGCCCCTTTATACCTTCACAGACGCTCCCTGCGAGGAAAGAAAATGATGCTGTTCTACAAATGTGAATGTCATTTTATTTACAGTCAAACAGAGAGAAGTGTTTTACATGATTAAGGTGATGTGTGTCATTTTTGCCAATGTTAAAACACCTTCTCCCATCTCAGTTTAATATGAAGAAAAAGTAAACAAACTCAGGACTGCATTTCCCAAAAGTAGATCGTAGAATCGTTGCCACCAATGGTCTCTATGATCAGTTTAGCTCACAATGCTTTTGGGAAACGCAGACCTGAACAATATTTTGCTTCAAAACAGGCCGTTCACTACCATTATAAATATTTGGAGAGCAAGGATATTTTTGAATATGCGTTCGTCTGAGAGAAGATCATATACACCTATGATGGCTTGAGGGTGAGTAAATCATGCAACCCCGACCATGAAGAACATAAGTTGGAAATGGCGAGCCATCTAAGACCTTCATAATTAACCTGTTTGCCAATTGTCAGCGTCATGCATATGATACATTTTATGCACGTGTCAGGCTGAGGCACGATGAATGTTCTTTAAAGCTTAAAGACAGCATGAATGTTAAATGAGGGCGAATTCACAGCTCAGATATGAGGTACTGGCTAATGACGGCCTCGCCGCACATCCCTGACCTTTACGTCACGCACACAGAATCAAAAAGAGAATTTGATTTTCAAACAAAAACATTTCATTACACACAACACCGAAAGAGATGATATTAAATTTAGAGCAGCCAATCAAAAGTTTGAGGGTTTTAAATATTAACATGCCGAAAAGACAAGATGCCACGCACTAGCAGAAACCAGCCACAATTACTCAACTGGGCACAAAAAACACTTACTGACATCAAAGGGAAATGAATTGCTCTTAGAAAATTGAGACAGCAAAACATTTTAAGGTGTTTAAAAGTTGTAGGAATCACAACCGTTCCAATCTATATGCAACGCATATTTTTGTGTACCAGAGATACAGCCCAGGGCAAAGACAGATTTACTTGTACAATTTTTTGATAGAGAAGCAATTTCCACAAGTCAGTTCCAGGGGAAATATGTCCTCGTCTTCCTCTGCAATGCAGCTTTAGGACTGAAAATAAGAGATATTTTATCTGCTGTTCAATATACTAAAAAAGTTTCATATTTAATAAGTTATTTTTACTTGGAGAGTATTCCTACATACAGTATAATCAAGATAAGAATGTCCTGATTAAAAGGCGGCTGAATTTGAGGGGGAAAAATGTCACTTTTCTAATTTATAACATTTTCCATTTCAAAATTCCATACTTTTCCGGACTTAAATTTCTAAACCTCTCTGTAGATTTTTTAGACCATGTTTAACATACAGTAAATGGTTCAGACAGCATTATTTTTAGCATTACATCTGGTATATAGTACAGTCATCTGCAAATATATCTGACCCGTGCTGGCAAAATGAGTTGGATTACGCATGGGTTCATTTGAATCTACCGGCAAAACAAGTCAAATTTGAGGTTTTCACAAAAATGAGTTCAAGTCCTCGTCTAACGTTCCCAATGCTCCAAATAGCAATTAAATATCTAAAAGTATCTTTATTTGTACGTTTTCTGAGAGGAGGACCTTTCCTTTGACCATGGAAAATCGCTTTTGGGCGCTTCCTCTCAGTATCCCTGCATCCCCTTAATACCAAAATTTGGTATTGTTGTAAAGCACAGCATTCCAACATTGTGAATATTCATAGCGAATTCTCAATGACAGGAGTCTGAACCAATGAAATGTGATTTTCAAACTCATGCTGATGTAAACAAAACGTTACATTCTTACTCGTTACATTCAGTAACATTATCATTGAATTTGAACATGAAAACATGGATTGCCGGAAAATTCCGTCAATGGCGGGGAAGCGTTGTGTCTTAAATGACGGAAAATTCTGTTAATGTCGGGGAAAGAGTTAACATGAATTACAGAGCAACAAAGTGACATTTTTCCCTACTGTTGACTCAACTTAACAATAGGACCTTGTATGCTAAACAACAACTATTAATATTTTTGTAATTTAAAAAAATATATATTTATGTTGTAAATATGCACATTTACACCGATCAGGCATAACATTATGAGCACTGACAGGTGAAGTGAATAACAATGATTCTCTCTTCATCACGGCACCTGTTAGTGGGTGGATATATTAGGCAGCAAGTGAACATTTTGCAGGAAAAATGGGCAAGTGTAAGGATTTGAGCGAGTTTGACAAGGGCCAGATTGTGATGGCTAGACGACTGGTTCATCTTATTACTGGGTCACAGGCTGGCCCGTGTGGTTCGATCCAACAGACGAGCTTTTGTAGCTCAAACTGCTCAAGAAGTTAATGCTGGTTCTGATAGAAAGGTGTCAGAATACACACGTATGGAGCTGCATAGCCGCAGGGTGCCCATGCTGACCCCTGTCCACTGCCTAAAAAATCTAAAATATACATAACAGTAACAGTTTCTGGTTCATTTTTAGTGGTTGCCAACTTTATGTTCTTGGCTGAAGTGAGATTTTGATGACATGGTCTGAATCAATCACATGTGCCTATTTGACATGCTGTGGATGAAACATAGCTGCCTGGTGGATCTTTATCAAACAGTCAAATTTCTTACATGTAAATTCAGTGAAAAACAAACAGGCCTACTAAATGTATTTATGTATTCTCTACATTGTGTGCCAAAAAGGTTTAATTATATATTTTTTACAATAGAAACCTTCATACATCTTGTTCGTCCACAGCAGCAAGACAATTTAAAAAGCTCTAAATTATAGAACAAATAGTTAATGAAAATGGATATTCTAAATTATTGCACTCATTTCTATTGTATGCTATCAGGCTTGATAGGCTTGTTATGACAAATAGCCTAGTTTTGTTAAATGGAAATATGTTCATGAATTTGAATGTGTAAAGGTCAGAATAAAGATGCTTTCCTGTAGCTCAGTGGTTAGAGCATGGCACTAGCAATGCCAAGGTCATGGGTTCGATCCCAGGGATTGCACATACTCTGATACAAATGTATAGTATAATGCAATGTAAGTCGCTTTGGATAAAAGCGTCTGCCAAATGCATAAATGTAAATGTAAATGTAAAGAGAACATAATGGTTATGTGCTGGCGAAATCTTCTCTCAAGTGTCTCTGTCACCTGACCACATTAACACTGAACGGATGACCTCTGGTAAAGAACTTTCATGTAGTTTTCCCAATGTAGTTTGCTCTTCCAATAACACTTTCTCTCCAGTACTGCAGACAGCTAGCTCTTTGTTGAAAGATATTTTCCATTGGTGAAGATTTTTGTCCAATTGAGAATATCTGTATTAGACCAATCAAGTCATTTGCTGATTCATAGTGATTTATTTTTGTGTGTGAACTCAGTAACGGTTCTGAACTGCTTAATCTCAAACAATGTTTTTGTGAACCTGACTCATTAAAAGGAACCAGGTTATAAGAGTCATGTTTTCATGAAACGGACATGACTGCTCATGCTGTGTTTTTGTTGCCTGCTGGAAACATTGGTGCAAGATGATTTCCAAATCGCATATGAAACCTCACGAATGCCCACGAAGCTCAAAGGGGACCTATAATGCCCCTTTATACAAGATGTAATATAAGGCTCTGGTGTCTCCAGAATGTGTCTGTGAAGTTTCAGCTCAAAATACCCCACAGATCATTTATTATACAATGTTGTAAATGAGTGCAAGAAAAAACATGCTGTTTTTGTGCATTGGTGGTGGTTGAGGAGATTCCCCCTACTATATGTAAAGCGCTTTGAGTACCCAGAAAAGCGCTATATAAATGTAACAAATTATTATTATTTTTATGTGTCTTTAAATGCAAATGAGCTGCTGCTCCCCGCCTCCTTTCCAGAAGAGGGTGGAGCCTGTACAGCTCGTGCCTCAACACTCTGCCAAAATCTAAAACATCTGTTTAGTTTTGATTATCATCTCTATCGCACTCACGCTCACATGACATTGCAGTTCTTCGTCATCATGAAAGTTTATTATCCGCATGTTTTAAAGCAATATCAGTCCAAACTTCTGATATATGGTTTTCTGAGCGCACACATCTGAAGCACGCGCACAGAAAGCTGACTCTCAGACGGCACGTCGTGTGAGTATTAAACTAAGTTCTCTTATACGTCTTATTGCATTTAAACTGTCAAAAACACCCAAAGTTCACATAAACACAGTCGGTTATGTCTGTGAACGTAAACAGCAGGGAAAGAAATCACATGTGTATATTAGATCTGTGTATTAAAGTGACAGCAGCATAATATACAGTACCTTCTGCTGTATCTGCTGTTAATATGAACCAAACAACAAAAGAAAAACAGAAAATCACTCACTGCTCTTGAATGAATAACTTCAGTAGCTTTAATAAGAATACATGCTGCTGTTAAATGATCTGGTGAGGAGATAAACATGACTCAGGGGAGGAGCTATGCTAATGAGCAGAGTCTGTCAGCAGTCGTGGGCGGGGCCTAAGCATTTGTCACCGCTAGAATCTGGCTTGTTCTGAGACACTGCTTATGATTTATGGGGATTAAAACAAGAGGAGTGGGTGGATTTTTATCATTATAACCCTACACTGCCAACACACATTTATGTTTAAAATAAAAGTAAAAGTTAATTTTTCACAGTAGGTCCCCTTTATTGGACTGAATCCCTGAATTACGCATGTAACCTTTAAAGAAGTCATTTGAGTAAGTGAAAATAGTGAATGTTATAGTCTTTGAACTGGATTAGTAGTTTGTGCTACCTGTGAAATCAGACTTGTCGGATTGGATCAGATATTGTTCAGTGAGCCCTTGCGGATTTGGGACAGTAATTATCAGGACTGAGGTGGACACGGACTGTAGAATTGTACCATTCATCTTTGCAATCACAGGCGCACCTAGGCGTCTCTTTCGAACAACAGGTTATCATTTTTAGATCAATAGAACTCCTGCTGTGCAATTTTGCTTCTCACTTTCCACAATGGACAGGGCACCAGCCGCCTGAAAGAGACTGTGTGTTTGTTATTGTGTGTGCATGTGTACAAAAATACAGAAGCAAAAAGCTATGATTTGCTGGTTGAAAGTCCATAAGCTTTGATGTGCCGTGAATGGCAATTATGAACTAGTGACTGTAGAACGTGATGGGTGTGTTTGATTGGCTGAATTACCTGTATCTGTATTTAAAGACCCCCTGTGGTGTGAGTGAGTGGAGGCGGAGCTAATTTGCATATTCATGGTTCCGCGTATACTAAATGAAGCAATGGTGTCGAGTTACATTCAAGCCTTTTTAAGGCATGAAGATTTTTTTCACAGGAAAAACTTTAAATATGTCATCAAAGATGAGTTTTAACTGATAAAATTATTGACTAAGGTTGGAGTGTATGGAGGTATTCTGAAAATCTTGCCCTCTGGGCGTAGCTCTCAAAGCTCAGTTGGCATTTGTCTGTATTCAAACTTGAGTAATGTTCAATACTGTCAGAATTCAAGAATTCAACATTTATTTCAAGACAAAATGTCATGTTAGCTAGCGATTATTATTAGATTATTGTGACTTGGCAGCTAACGAGACATTTTCACCTTCACACATCTCTCTCCACTCGCCTACCGAAGCAAAACGCCTTTCCAACTGAGCATCTGAAAAGAGATTGCACGAATAGGCATTCACTGGAACCCGGCAGACAGAGAAAATATTGGAAATACTGCATGGACTGCAAGAGTGTGAAGGACAAATATTGAGTGAAACACACCCTTTATTCAATAATACACACAACATAATAGTTTCTTCAGAAAACGTCTTTGTTGAAATTGTTTTTATATTATTTCTTTATTCGAACACATAGGGTTTCAGGTTCAGAATAAGTTAAGCTGTGTTGCCAGCAGCTGTATAAAGGTGTTTAAAATTAGAAATGTGCGGATCCTGTTTATCACTCGTATTCATTCTTCTGCACAAAAATGTGTTGGAACTGTAGGAGTGAGACTGAACTTCTGCTTATATGTTACTATTGCAATTCAAGTAGAATTTGTATTGAAATTCTTTCTCTTTCTCATGTAATGGTGTCCTTGTGCATATTGTGTGGAAGTGCACATGCTGATGACATGAGCTGTTGATAACTTTGCACAGACACATTGAGTATGTGATTTTATAGTTTCATATTCACAAATCGACTTAATAAAAAAAAAAATTGTGTGCAAAATCTATCGCATACATCAATATTTTCTGAGAAAAGCTCCCAAATTAAGCTGTGCTGACTGCAGAATTTGCTAAAACATCATTTGCATTTGGTTTTTAACATGCAATAATTCATGCTTGTATTGCTGTGATGGTATGGAAATTCTTTCTTATTAAATTTGTGGTTTATGGTTATAGGGAACATGAATTGTTATTTTTGTGTTAAGTTTTTTTATTTTAAATTTAAAGCTTCTTTTTACAGAATTTATGTTAGTTTGCATTAATGTTTTTACCAATTTAAATTGTTATTATTTTTTAAATTTTCTTTGCTTATTTGTGTTAAAATAACAGTTAAAATCGATTAATTTAATATAGTCTAAAATATAACTAAAATTAAAACTATTAAAGCACGTCTGTTAATTGAAATAAAGCTGTAATAAAATACAATATAAATATTAGTCTAAATGAAAAATTGAAAAATAGAAAATGGTCTTTTGGCAAT
>RJVU01000233.1:3268937-3323024 GCA_003731715.1 Anabarilius grahami | reverse complement strand
TAAATATATATTATATTATTTTTCTATATTATATATATATATAAAATTAATAATACAAATACACGCTAAAAAATGCTGGGTTAAAAACAACCAAAATGCACAAACCCAGTGATTGGGTTGTTTTAACCCAGTGGTTGGGTTAAATGTTTGGGGGTAGTTTTATTTAACCCAACTATTACTATATGGCTGCCTTAAAATGAACCCAAAATAGGTTGGAAATTAAAAATCAGACACATAATTACTAGAGGCAACAATAATAATCAAAAGGTGAACATTTATTAATAAGCAATTTAATAAATGTTTATGGTTGAATTATTATTCATGAAACTTATTAATAAATGTTAATTTCCAACATACTTTGGGTTAATTTTAAGTGAGCAATATAGTAATTTAAAAAAAATAGTTGAGTTAAACATTTAACCCAACCACTGGGTTTGTCCAGTTACAATAACAGTCTTATTTAAGCACTTTTATTCTAATGCTCATCAGTTTAGAATATAAATATGATGCATACATAATCAGAATATGATAAAATATGCCTCTGTGTGGTTCACATTGTTGAATTGTTATAGCAATTATTTTAACAACCAACTATATAGTGAACTAAAATATGGATTTTACGGAGGATCTCAAACAAACTGTGTCATTTGAAGAAGAACTGTAAACAATTATACAGCCTTCTACACACACTGTGTAACTATAGATACTAATCTTGATCTTAATGAATGTCAGATTTTGTGTAATGAGGAAAAAATATGACATTCATCACGGCGTGCGGTTCTAAGTCATTAGAGCAGAAACGATCATCACACGTTACAGAAGCCGGTCTCAAGGGCCAGTTCTTCAGCTGTTTACGTCACTCCCACATGAATTAGTTCAAACACGTCTCCCTCATGGCCACAATTTCCAGTCGTTAATGTAAACCTTGAATAAACAAAGAAAAGGAATAAATTACACATGCATCAGGAGCTAAAGTTAAGAAAGTAGAGTCCCTCATTAATATGCGTCCTAGCCTGGTAGAAGGAGAAAACGGGATTGTTTAATTGACATAATGAATTGTCTGGTTGTGTTTGGTTTGATCAAACTGTGGCTCGGCTGGTTTTTTATCAGACTATTCCCTCCCTAATCCAGCTCAGGCACTAATGTTGAACAATGCTCCAATAAGATATAGAAAGTCTCATTTTGCCCGCTGTCATGTTGATTTATTCTCATGTCTGTAGTCATGATACATCGCCTTTCCTGCCTCCACAAAACTCTCTGCATATGGTTGCATCTGTCAGAGAGCCTTTTGAGTGTTTTGGGTACAAAATATCAGCCCACAGGTTCTGCTATTGCCAAAAAACATCAGGCTATCACCGACAAGCACACCGATGGATGAAAAGCCATGTCAAAGTCATGCAATGAAGCTTTTTAACAGCTGTTAATTTGCTTTTCGGTCCAAAAATGTCGTTGTGATTTCACCTCTTATTTGAGGTTGTCATTAGTTCAAAACTCGAGCACATGCATAAATCTGTTAGATGTTGAAATAATGTATTTTCTCATTTTGTTTGAATTTAGTTCAGAGCACCTTTCTCATGCAATTTAATCAGCGGATTAACAGATGGTGTTGCAACCTGTAGTGTATTTTATGTATCTGTCATTTCAGGAAATGTGTCACATCTTTTATTTTATGTAAATGCATTCATTCTGACTCTCTGAGCAATGCCAAGTGACATCTCCAGGATTAGAAGCTTATCGTGTTACTAACCTCAAATCATCAAGTCATTTTGATTTTCCCAATTAATGTATAGAATAAAACAAAATGTGTTTGCTCATGCAAAATATGATGTCGGAGATTGGCTAAAATATCTTCCATGCGTTCCTAAATTTGAATAATATTTTAATTCAAAAGATTTTGAGTATTTATCCCCCAAAATATCACAAATACATGTTTGTCAGATATTTTCCCAACTTTACTGCAAAAATTTTTACTCTTTCCTGCAGATTTTGTGCTCACGCCCACATAAAGCCGCCTCTCAGTGCTAAATTAAGTTCTTTTTTAAGGGATGCACCGATATAAAAAAAAAAATTTGGCCGATACCGATAACCGACAATTCTTTATATTTGAAAGCCGATAACCGATAAATTGGCCGATAAATCTAAATCAAATTTTTATAGAATTTTTGAGAGCCTGATTACAAATACAAAAGTCTCACCATTAAAATCCATGTCCCAAACACACGATTATAATGTTCTCATTATAACATTATGTAGCTTATATAACAGATTTGCGCTGCACATGTTGTACTTAACTGTATTTTCCTTTTTGAAGTGATTTCAATCATATTTCAAGAAATTCAAAACCATCGTGGTGAACTGTGCGCATCTGAAGTGTCTCAGCTGAAGGAAATTATTCATAATGTATCATTTCTTTTAATATATCGGCCAAATTTTCTTATTGGGCCGATAACGATAACATTAAAAATGAAGATATATCGGCCGATACCGATATGGTGGCTGATATATCATACATCCTTGTTCTTTTTCACTGCTTTTTGCACTTTAACACACAAAATAATGCCGGTCTTGGCAAGTGTTTATGTAAACACAGTCAGTTATGTTTTAAGTGAACGTAAACAAGACTGATAAATATAGGACCGAACACATGTTGGGTTAATTTTACCATGCAAATTGGGTTGATTAATTTTTACTATAATACTAGCTTATTTTTGCTTCACACATGAATTAATGTTTACGGATTAACTTTAATCCTCTAAACTTTTAAAAAAAAATACTCCATACAACCATTGGTTGTATATATATATATATATATCCTTTATATTTGATCATATTTTACAATATAGAATATTTTATATAGTTTTTTAATACATATTGCCTACATTTAAGCTCGTTTAACAAATATTAGAAGTAAAAAAAATTTTTTTAGAAGTAATTCAAGAGTAATTGACCAGTCTCTGTTGTCCTGTGTCCACCGTAACAGCGCTGGATCTCGTGCCGGAGATGACTCGCGTTCGGCAGGGGACCTGATAACTTCAGACCGTCGTCTGCGTTTCACTCGTAGCTGAAAAATGCAGTGACTGACTCCATAACCTGTACATTATATTCTGTATATTCTTATATTCTATTATATTCTTACCCAAACACTGGGTTATTACGTCTGACCCAGGATCTGGGTAACACAAAAACTACCCAAACACTGGAAATATAACCCAAAAAATGACCCAAAGAGCTCAACCCAGGACTTGAGTAGAAAAAATAACCCAAGATTTTTGGAGTGTGTCAATATACAGAATTCAGGAGGGTTTACAGTAGTAGTAAACAACAGCATAAACATTTAAATTTACATTTATGTATTTGGCAGACGCTTTTATCCAAAGCGACTTACATTGTATTATACTATACATTTGTATTGGAGTATGTGCAATCCCTGGGATCGAACCCATGACCTTGGCATTGCTAGTGCCATGCTCTAACCACTGAGCTACAGGAAAGCTAAACAGACAGAGTGGTAACAGACAAGACTTGGATCAGCAGGCTGCAGTTAATAAAAATGAATAATTACATCTGAACAGCAGATGGGATGTGACTGTATCTAATGAAGTGCAGGTGTTTGAGGGTGAAACCTGATGGTTATTTGATTGGCGTATTGTGTGGAAATGGAGATGTTTTTGTCTGGTGGCCACTGTTTCTGATGCTGCAGAACCACTTACTGTACCAGCCACATAAACTTGAGAAGATGGATACTGCAATGTTGGTTGTTTGGTCTCCTAATGATATCAGTAAAGTACATCCAGATCTGGCAAAACACTAATGGTAAATTTCTCATGCCCTTTAGCTTTGCAGGGTCTGCTTTCTGCGGGGAGAGACTGTCTTATAGCAGGAGACACCTGTTCCAGTGACGAGACCTGCAGCCCGCGCCTTCGGACCCTTCGCCAGTGCGTTGCCGGTAACGGCAGCATGAAACTCGGCCCCGGTGCCCGCAGTCAGTGTGCAAACGCCGTCTCTGCCCTGTTGTCCAGCCCTCTGCACGGCTGCCAATGCAGACGAGGCATGAAGAGAGAGAAAAACTGTCTCAGCATATATTGGAGTCTACACCAATCTGGAATGCATGGCGAGTAACACAACAATATCTAACTGTCTTGAGGCCACCCTTGAGAAAGTCACTAATTCAGTTTCAATTTGTATATAAATACATGGTAAAGTTTACTTTGTTCACTTGTTTTAAAATCATTGATAATAAATCAGCATATTAGAATGATTTCTGAAGGATCATATGACACTGATTGGAGTAAGGGTGATCAGCTTTGCATCACAGAAATAAAATATATTTTAAAGTATTTAAAATAGAAAACCATTATTTTAATAATATTACACAATATTACAGTTTTTTTCTGTATTTTTGATCAAATAAATGCAGGCTTGATGAGCATAAGAGACTTCTTTCAAAAACATTAAAAATAGTAATGTGTCCAAACTTTTGTATAACTCGGTAAAGACATCACAAGCATGAGCGAAATAACATATGACTGCATATCAACACATATTCAGCATCGAGTAACGTGACCTGCCCTGATGAAGTGTGAGCTACACTGGTATGCAGCTGTTATCCAGTCAAAAATCCCGTCATTTACATGTTGAATTCTTAAAGCTGTCAACGACATTTACATGAAACACAATGTCCTAGCCAGGCGCAGCACAATAAAGCGTCAGGCGATAAAATCTCTTTTAAATTTAATCAAAGTTGATGTCCTAACCAACCGCGACAGGACATTTTTTTGGTTGCTTGATTTCTTGATGCATTTCTTGCCACGTCTAGCCCACAGTTAAATCTCACTGGTATGTAGAAGGTAAAAATATAAGCCTATTTCACACTTTTAAGAGCCCTTTAAAAATCAGGCACTGTTTTTTGTGCTAGTTATGCCGTCATGTCACACCTGGTTAGGATATTGTAAAAAATGATGGAAAACACCTAGACTAACAGTATTGCTGGACTCCACATGGTCCCATAAAATATATTGTTCTGTGTAATATACGATTTCATATCTGAAACAAGTTTGTTCTTGCAGGGCTTAACCTGGTAGAGAACTATCCATATGAAGTAGTGCAGAAAGGTTATGACTTTGTCCGTCTGGCCTCCATCACTGCAGGTAAGATCTGTTTAATACAATATGGCAACCTACTGTATAACCTGGCTTTAAAAAAAATAATGCTTTAGTAATGATAAATGTATATAACAAAGATGCACTCAAATATATGGAAGCTTGTTTCCGCCACTGAATAAAAAATAAAAAAGATAATTGGACTTTTTTATACAAAGTCGCAATTGCGAGTTATAAAGTGATAATTGCGAAATATAAACTCACAATTCTGACTTTCTTACAATTGCGAGTTTATATCATAATTATGACTTTTTTCTCAGAATTGCGTGATATAAAGTCGCATTTGCGAGTTAGAAAGTGACAATTGCGAAATATAAACTTACAATTCTGACTTTTTTTCCGCAATTGCGAGTTTATCGTAATTTTTACTTTTTTCTCAGAATTGTGTTATATAAAGTCGCAATTGCAAGTTATAAAGTCAGAATTGCGAAAAATAAACTCACAATTCTGACTTTCTCGCAATTGCGAGTTTATATCATAATTATGACTTTTTTCTCAGAATTGCATGATATAAAGTCACAATTGCGAGTTAGAAAGTGATAATTGCGAAATATAAACTTACAATTCTGACTTTTTTCCGCAATTGCGAGTTTATCTCTTAATTTTGACTTTTTTCTCAGAATTGCGTGATATAAAGTTGCAATTTCATGTTATAAAGTCAGAATTGCAAAATATAATCTCACAATTCTGACTTTTTTCTCACAATTGCAAGTTTATATCTCACAATTTTGACTTTTTTCTCACAATTGCGTATTATAAAGTTGCAATTGCAAGTCAGAATAGCGAAAAATAAACTCACAATTCTGACTTTCTCGCAATTGCAAGTTTATCTCTTAATTTTGACTTTTTTCTCAGAATTGTGTGATATAAAGTCGCAATTGCAAGTTATAAAGTCAGAATTGTGAAATATAAACTTACAATTCTGACTTTTTTTCCGCAATTGCGAGTTTATCGTAATTTTGACTTTTTTCTCAGAATTGCGTGATATAAAGTCGCAATTTCATGTTATAAATTCAGAATTGCAAAATATAATCTCACAATTTTGACTTTTTTCTCAAAATTGCGTGATATAAACTCACAATTGCGAGTTATAAAGTGATAATTGCGAAAAATAAACTCACAATTCTGACTTTCTTGCAATTGCGAGTTTATGTCATAATTATGACTTTTTTCTCAGAATTGCATGATATAAAGTCACAATTGTGAGTTAGAAAGTGATAATTGCGAAATATAAACTTACAATTCAGACTTTTTTCCGCAATTGCGAGTTTATCTCGTAATTTTGACTTTTTTCTCAGAATTGCGTGATATAAAGTCGCAATTTCATGTTATAAAGTCAGAATTGCAAAATATAATCTCACAATTCTGACTTTTTTCTCACAATTGCAAGTTTATATCTCACGATTTTGACTTTTTTCTCACAATTGCGTGATAGCCAAGGCTTGAATACATCAAACATTTCATTTCAATGTGTCTTTATCTGTATTGTGAGTGTGACTGACTAGAACGGAGCTCAGGGCTTAGAAATAGACTTTTTTAACAAAAGGCACACACAAACACACAAAGACCCTAGTACAATAATCTTTACTTCAAATGTCACGGTGTCCAGAACATCTTAATAGCATGTGTATTAGCAGTGCAAATGTGTCTCCGGTGTGGGAGAGTCTCAGTCGTTGCATATTAGCGTTGCTCTGAAACTCGTTTTCACTGTCATCTCCTTTAGTTATACCCTTGTTTTTGTTCAGCTGTCCTATGGAAATTAGTCATTGAGTTTGTTTGTTGAAGCTTTGTGTCTGGACTGGATTTTTTATCATCTCTGTAAGAATCAACAAAGCTGCTATGTGAATGATGTAGACAGGCATTCTTAACTCTTCTGTGATTAATAATTGCAATGAAATAGAGGTTTCGAGAGCCTGAGTGAGCTGTTTATTTTCATTTCCTCAGGTTTTACTGACCTTAGCTGTAGTTGTTTACTGTGCTTTGGCATTAACATCATGATGCAGACCATTCTGTTTGATGATGTTGATCAGAATGCTAAAATTATTTCTTGGAAAGATGTTTCCACAGCATTGCTTTTAATTTGTTCCATTTCCTTTCACATCAAGAGGCATTTCCTTTGGTCGTAATGAGTTGTGCATCAGAGTAGTCTGAGTTGTCTGAACTTCTACATTACCCTTGCATTTCCTTTTTCACAACATGTGCAAAGGTGACTGAATGAATTCATCCCACATGTGATAGCCACAGAACATCCAATCTTAAAAATAAAGTTTCCAGTTACAACCAAAGCAGATGTTTTAGCACTTTGATAAACAAAACAAAAAAAAGTTTTACAGATAGTCATATCATTATTAAGAGATTAAAAGAGTAAGATTTTGAGAAAAAAAGTCTTAGTATTATAAGAAGTCATAATGACAATATGAGATAACATAATTTCGACTCTTTTCGAAACATTTTATTCTCAAAGCGTAATTCTCGCAATATTACACTTTCTGTTAACATGCCAAAAATGCTGTTAAGTCAATTAAAATATGCTGTTAAGTAAACTAAAAAATAACTGCTGTTGTAGTTTTACAGCCTAGGCAGTGTTACTAAAACTAAAACTGAAAAAAAAGAAGTAAAATAGAAGTAGAAATAATTTTTTTTAAAAAGACCCAAAAAACACTGATCTAATGAACCTAATGCAACATCAAGAACTTTTAAATCTCCATAAAACCAAATAGCAACAGAAGACTGCCAAAATTGGTCTTGAAAAGAAGAACAAAAGGTGCTGCAAAAAACACTGAAGTCTGATGTTTTGATGTATCCGACTCTAACCCATTTAGTTGTTTGTCGGCTGAACTGCAAAAAGCCTCAAAGAGATTGGCTGTCGGCCCATATTTTTCACCTCTCATTTAAATACAAAGTTTCTCACTTTTTGTTGATGCTTTCACCATTTGCTCCTCTCCATTGTCAGTCCAACAACACCATGTGAATTGAAAACGGCCGCTCATCTCTACTCTATGGTGCTGTCTGATGCACCTCATGAGTCAAAACGTCGTGACGGACATAAGCGTGAAATGCAGGTTCACATCCTCTTTTCATCCTCTTTTCATATTGCCTTCATGCTGACACTTAATTCAATATTATGGCAACATATGTAGATATACTGAATATTATGTAGTAGGAGTGTAATGGTACACAGAAGTCACGGTTCAGTACGTACCTCAGTTTTAGGGTCACAGTTCGATACGAGTCCGGCAAGAAGATGAGCAAGAAGGAGAAAAATTTGTTTTGTGGAAGTCTCACCATCACTGGACTGTAGTGGTGAGACTTCCACGACACAAATCGGCACAATGCCAAGTGATTTTGTCTCCTTATAACAGCGGAAACACCTTAAAATACTGCGTAATTTATGGTCATACAGATAAGAGTAAGACGTCATTCGAAACTGTAAAGGGTTTATGTACACTCAAAATAAAAACAAAACATTGTGCTTTTGTAAATGGAGAAAACATACAGAATGCCGCTTTCTGCCGTCCCGGTTTCCTTTCTGTGAAGTTCGTGGAGCACGTCGCAAAAATGTATCGAAACTCAGCATATAGGCTACTAGCAAGCTCTTCTGTGCCATCGTAACTCTTGTTTTGGGTTGGTGCATAGATTATCTCTTCTTCTTCTGCTCTTTTTTTTGTTGTGGCAGTTAGCAAACAGCATTGCATTACTGTGCATGCCCCCTTCTGGATTGGAGTGTGGCTCGCCTTTAACTGACTGTATTCGTCATCTGACCTTGACGGTTTGGGACGAATACTTGTACCATTACACCCCTATTATGTAGCCAAACCTTTGACCTGTGTTGTAGAGACCGTATACTTGAGACCAGATGAGATGGGACTAATCTCCAAGACCACATTTTCATGATCTTGGTCTTATCATGGACTTGGGAGCATTTGGACGTTGGTTGCTTTCACACTAGCACTTTTGGTACACACCTGGGTTGAAAAGTGTTTTCCAAACTCCCGAGTCTGCCTCAGAAAGGTGTTTCTTCATGTGAACTCTGGTACGGGTAGCTGTTGATATAACACAATCATACTAAATTGCAGAAGGTAACCGCTATCGATGACATGTGTTTGGGTAAAACTGTGTGTTTGTGGGTGTTCTCACTCACGTTCCTGTCAAGCGTGACTGACGCACTGCAAGCAGAGAGAATCTTATTTCTGCTCGTCTCCAGGAGAAGTAGACTCCTGCGTGCTTTAGGACATTTGTAGTACATTTGCGCCATATTAGACGCAAGTGCTGTTCTGTGCAGATGCTTTTGGAACAAAACCAAGCATTCAAAAACCAAATTTTAAAAGTGAGGCAAGCAACTTTTTGCCTTCCCCTGCTTTGTCATTACAGCAACAAGGGTAAACAACTGCCACTTTAATGAAAGTGAAAGTGACATGGTGTGTGGCCGAGTATGGTGTCCCATACTCTGAATTTGTGCTCTGCATTTCACCTATCCAAGTGCACACACACACACAACAAGTATTGATCACACATCCGGAGAAGTGGGCAGACGTTTTTGCTGCGGTGCCCGGGTCTTGCTCAAGGGCACCTCAGTTGTGGGTAATGAGAGTGGAAGAGAGCACTGCCTCCACCTACGTTTCCCGCCGGTACTAAGACTCGAACCTGCGACCTTTGGTTTACAAGTCTGACTCTCTAACCTATAGGCCCTGGAAACATACCATGGTTTGGACCCAAATATACCATGTGAACACAATGTAGTGGGAGCAGGAGGTGGGGGGGAGCAATCAAAATCAGACCAAGCAATTGAATCAAGTGTGAAAGCACCATTAAGGCCAGTTCACACCAAGAACACTGACAGCCAATCAGAATCCATTCTAATTTAAGGGCTCGTGCATTTAAAATGGCAGACGACATTGCGGAGAAGTTAATCGCCGAGGTCCAGAAAAAGCCACCACTGTTTGACAAGTCTTTTCAAGGATACTTTTAAGAAAATGGAAAACATTCGGTCATACCCTCAGAATAAATGGTGAGAAGTATTAATGGAGAGATCATTATACCAGACTAGCAAACTGTAAAATTACCTCAGGTATCTAGCGCTAGTTTCGACAACATTGTCTTGCTTTCTTTGAAGTTGCTGTGAAAAAGACTAGGTGTTGTTTTTATTCCACTACATTTTCATCAGCTAAATTCACTGTTAGATTAGATCGATTACACTAGCTATTCACTCGAAACATAGCATGCTGAGGACATCTGCTGGTTAAAGCTGTGTAATTGCAACAAGAACAACAAAAACATGTTGTTCACACTTTGAAACCGCAGCGCTTGAGCTTATAAAAAAAACGACCGTTATCGTTCATTGGTGTGAATGGAAATATAGTTATATTTATGGTTATCCTTCTTGGTGTGAACAGGCCTTTAGTCTTGATTCAGATTTGAGCCCAATTCCATAATTACACTGTCTGAATCATTCAGACCCTCTTCAGGTCTCTGTCTTGCCTTCGACTTGACCCTCCTCTGGTTTAGGTCTTGACTCTGACTCAACATACTCAGGTCTCGGCCTGGACTCTGGTCTCGACTACAACCCGGGCCATCGCTAGAAGGGTGACGATTCAGCTTTCTGGGTGATTTCCCCAACATAACTAGAATGCGATTTCAACCAAGGGGGTTCATCCTTCCCCACCAGAACACAATTTCAATTAAGGAGGGCCCACAGCTACAACCTATCCCCCGATACCCTAGCTATGGCCCTAACTATAACACTGCCTTTGACTTCAGACTTTTGAACCTATCATGGCATAAAGTCTGGTCCACATCGCAGCCTATTCTGGCTAAGAACCGCCAATTTAGACAGGTTGAGTCTGTCTGACTGACATGTAAATCAGCCAACCCAAGTTAATTTTGTTTTATGTAGTGCTTAGGAGCAAGTCTATATGAAATTAATCATAGCAAATAACAAATAAAATAAAAATGTGGCATAAAACCATTTATTCTCTTTGACTGGCTGTACAGAAAACCAATTTTGGTTAATCCAATGAGGTTGAGACTAACTAGATATTGCAACATGTTCTCCAACCAATACGCCTATATAGGTCGTTTGTCACTTCCCTGAAATACGACCAATAGGAGCGTTTACTAAAGTTGCGCCCCTATTGACAACAGGACACTTTCAATTTAATGCATTGTTCCCTTTTATCTGCGTCATTTTTCGGGTTTTGCGTAACTCAATTGGCAGAGCATTACAATATGCATTCATGTGAAAATGCGATCGTGGGTTCGATCCCAGGGAACGCATGTGCTCATAAATTGTATATGCACTATAAATCACTAAGGGTAGGTTTAGGGATGGGGTGGGTGTAGTCGTTAATAAAAAATGAGTTTTGCTAAGTGGAAATAGGACAAATGGTGTAAAAAGTGCACACATTGCATTTAAATTAACACGCATTTTGACTGGTAACGACAGTCATACGTCTTGAAAAACGACCTATAGGGTCGTTTTTTTTTGGAGGACAGTCTGAGATATTGGCTACACTTTTTGACCAAACAGACCAGGTTTTATAACATCCTAAAGATTGGATTTGAGAAACCTTTTAATTCTCCACAGATTCTGAGGTCGGTATGACAACAGTGAACCGCTGCCTGGATGCGGCCAAAGCTTGCAACATCGACGATGAGTGTCAGAAACTGCGCACAGAGTATGTGTCAACGTGCATCAAGCCATCCACCAAATCGGGTTTGTGTAACCAATCGAGGTGCAACAAGGCATTGCGGCGGTTCTTCGACCGGGTGCCTCCGGAGTACACCCACGAACTGCTGTTCTGCCCTTGCAGCGACATGGCCTGTTCGGAGAGGCGGCGTCAGACCATCGTGCCCAGCTGCTCCTACGAGGGAGAGGAGAAACCCAGCTGCCTCTCCCAGATGAGTATCTGTAAGGCCGACTATATTTGCAGGTCAGTTTCAAAGGCTTCTACTCTCTGTGGGTTTGGACAGCCACGTACCATGTAGGCGGCGGAATTAAAAAAACTCACCTTGCATGCACTCTTTTCTCTGGATAAAGAAAGCCTTGGATTTCTATAGCTGTCTAGAGAAAAGAGAGTACTCACGTATTACTGCTGATAAGAAAAGAGCTTTTCTTCACATTCCTCGTAAACCACGTCTGTATAAATGGGCATTGGACAGACAAATTAAAGCTATGAGACCCTGAAATGTTTTTGAAGTCAGGCTGGTAGATCTGTGCCAGATAAAACCCCATGATTGTGCATTAAAAATTGAGCATTGCAGGGTAGATGAAGTCAGATTCAGGGCCTTCATCAAGACTTTATTGGCATATTAAGACATATTATTCTGGATCCCCAGATTGTATACTTCAGTGCACGTCCTGATTTTGCTGAGATAGACGCATATTTTGTTAATCCCGCAACAACATTCCTGTCAGAAAATGTACTTCCAACTATATCCCTACCCCTAAACCTAACCCTATCCATAAATTATCCCTAAAATCAGGGAAATGATAGGTGAATAACACTCATGTAGAAGCTCCTAACCTTGGTTGTAAGCCTAAACTTGACATAAACGGATCTGATTGGTTGTTTGAAATGTTGTTCCAGGATCAACAAAGATGTTGATCCAGGAACATGTTGCACTTGGTGAAATCAGGTTCTGCATCTATCACTATAAATAACAGAGTGAAAACCATCTGTTGATGATTAATTGGTATTAAAGACAGGATCTAATTGGTTATGTGATAGGCAACTGACTCAGATGCCTTAGTGAATGATGTCAAAAGAAGCAGCATGGCATGAATATGATGATGGCTGACTGGTTGGTTGGTTGGTTGCCCATATTTTTATTTGTGTATGTGAAACAATTTTGGTACTGTTTTGGGATGCCAGTTTAATCTAAAAGATTTCGTGAAGTGAAACCAGTTGAGACCATGTTGGTGATCGTCTTCATGGGTATGTCAGTATTGCTGCCACATTTATTAGGACGCTTCTGTCTATTTGACTGCTGTCCATATGTATAACAGTTGTGCTTGTTCTTCAGGTCTCGTTTGGCCCAGTTTCAGTACAACTGCCAGCCAGAAGAGCAGTCTGCCAGCGGCTGCAAGCAGGGAAACTACGCAGCATGTCTTATTGCTTACACTGGACTGATAGGTAAGTGTTTTAAGTGCTTTAGATATTTGTTCTGCAAACCAGTATGGTAATTGTGGCTGTTGCTTTCTCATGTCCATTAAAACAGGAGCAAGGCTGATGTAATTCATTTAGAGAGTTATACCTTTGTTTTTCCCTAGATCAGAGAAACACCTGTGTGTCTGTGTGATGAGAGACTATAAAACTAGGCACTTTCAAAGTCATGGAGAGATTGATTTCACTTCCCAATAAAACATACTGAAAGCAATATTTTTTTATGAGGCTTTTTGTTACATAAAACCTTTTTTGTTTGTTTAGTTCTGCTTCACACTCATTTGATATATATTTAGCAAACAGAATCTACTTGAAATAAATCTCTTTTTTAAACAGAAATGTTTTATTCGACAAACATACTTCTGACAGGAAATTTGATTTCTAAATACAATACCTATAAAAAAATACATATTGTTTAATATGTCAGAAGTATGTAATCCTTACAGTATGTATTGATTTTTTTTATAAACATATATATGTGTGTATATATATATATATATATATACACATGAAAAAGTCTCTATATATAATACATATTATTTTATATACTGTATGTACTGATTTTTCTCTCTCACACACACACACACACACACACACCCAGGTTTGTTTTGCTATCTTAGTGGGGACTCTCCATAGGCGTAATGGTTTTTATACTGTACAAACTGTATACTCTATCCCCCTACACTACCCCTATCCCTAAACCTAACCATCACAGGAAACATTCTGCATTTTTACATTTTCAAAAAAACATCATTTAGTATGTTTATTAATCCATTTCCCTCGTGGGGACCGCTGGCTGGTCCCCACGATGTAGGTGATCTCAGGTTTTTATTACATTGTGGGGACATTTGGTCCCCACGATGTAATATAAACAAGAACACACACACACACACACACACACACACATATATATATACACACAGTGATGATTGTAACACAGTTCGTAAATACGGGAAGAAGGAGGCGGGAACCGGCGAACATTCAACATAAATTTTAATTCCAAAATAAACAAATACAAAACGAAAGTAATGCCGGCAGACCCTCACGGACGTCTGCCGTCCACACAAACATAATAAAACATAAAATAAAGTCCAGGCCTGGTCCTCTCTCGTCCTTCACGGTCGTCGCTCCTCCTTTTATGCTCCCGGAGCTCCTCCGTGAGAGACTCGAGGCCGGCGCGCCTCCCAGGTGGAGCTCATTATCTCTCGCGCCACCGGCCTCGCGCCGTTCTCTCACAGCTCTCGCCCGCCCTGCTCGTCACAATGATATATATACATCATACAAAAACAAAACCACTAAGAAATCATACCAAATTATTAAAAAAAAATTTTGAAAACGTGAAAAAAATATTAGAAATATTTCTGTGAGGGCTGTGATTAAGGGTAGTGTTAGGGGATGGAAAATGGAAAATAGTATAAAAATAATTATGTTATTGTAAATGGTGTGTATATATATATATATATATATATGCTATTTTGTGTACTGACCATGTTAATGGAAATCAACAAAGTCACCATGCTCACACTGGCCTTTTGGTATTGCAGGCAGCTCAATCACCCCAAACTACGTGGACAACTCCACATCCAACGTGTCTCCCTGGTGCTCGTGTTCAGCCAGCGGGAATCTGAGAGACCAGTGCACTGAGTTCCTGACCTATTTCACAGACAACGTCTGTCTAAGTGAGTGAATGCTGCTCCTGTAAATCATTTATGTCAGCCGTCATATCATGAAAACCTGATACTGTAAGTGAAAGGACGTTGCATGTGTAGTCTGGCAGGAGATGGTTATTGTTAGTCAACATTGTAATGTCAAGGCAGGATCACATGCCCTATTTAAACCCTATTGTGGTGCAACAGATTCATCATAGTCAAAAGTTTCTGAACCTTAAATTCATAAATGAATTTTAAACACTGCATGCATTAAAACAACACGTGCAGATTTTTAAATGAAGGCCACGGAAGTTGGCAAGGAGGGGAAATGCATTTTAATTACTTTTAGCTGTCCATAAACTTTTTAATTCTTTAAAGTAGAAGTTTATATCAAAGTTGGATGTCCTTCACAGCAGCACAGAACAGTATCAAGCTTCCTCTTGCTATTCATTGCACCATTAGTCATACATTCTCCGTTATACTGAATGTCACATCAACCTAGTGTTCAGACCCACTGCACAGAAAACAGTCAGCCTGCCTCTCTCAAACGACAGAAACCCCCTCATCGGTCTCTCATCGCTTGCGTCCTGATTCTCCATTTAAGCAGAACCAGGACATTTTTGAAAAGCATTTGAAGAGTGTCTCTTTTTTAGATTGTCTGTTTATGGTTTGTGTTGGAATTCATTCAGTAACAGGGTTTATTCATGTAGGAATATGATAAGAATTGTAAAGATTAATTATAATAATTCTTGGGGAAAAAAGGGTTTGCCTTTACCCCACCCTTAATACCAATGTAATGTTCTTGAAATCTATGTTGACAGAATATATGGGCTTTTGTCTTCTCTTCTTTATATGAAGGTCACATGTTTTCATCTTAGGGTTCTTTTTGTACTTTTCAAACACCTTTCCTTCTTAAGATATGAAAATCCATTGTTAAAGTCCGCGTGAACCGGAAGTTGCAAACGACTTTTCTCCAGTGTTCTGACGTATTTCCAAGAGAAACGGAATATTGAATAGAGGGCAGAGTTTTACTTTAGCGCCCCTCCTCTCCGTCTCTCGCTCATAGCAGACTAACCATTGGAGAGGAGTGGTTTAAGCGTATTCAACCCAAGCCGTCAAACTGTCATTAGAGAAGGGGCACCGTTGCAGAGGGGAGGAGCATTTTCAAAAACAAAAAAAATTTTTTTTGTGTGGATTGACTTGCATGGATGAATTGTTCACCACAAAACTAGCAATTTGAGCTAACAAAATAAATAAGGTCAATTTTGATTTCATGTGTACTTTAAAATATTAATTACACTTTACCATACCATAAACTAATGTTTTTTCAAAATGTGTACTTGTTTTCCAATGGTGTTAGTGAAGAGCTTGAGATATGAGACATGTGATGTGTATTAGAAAGTATAAAGAAATTGAAACATTTGTAAATTAAAACATTTGAACTCATGTTTTTAATGAGTCTCTTCTGCTCACCAAGGCTGCATTTATTTGAACATAAATACAGTAAAAACAGTAATTATGTGAAATTTAGCTGCAAGCAGCAATTACAGGGTCAAGCTGAATAAGGGCAGAAAAGGAAATATTTGTGGACATCTGTGATCATGAGGTTAGGATAAAGCTGTTTAAATTACATCAGTTAAAGCGCTTATAACATAATATCATGGTTTATAACTTCTGAGCAGTAGGTGGTGCTATGACGAAACTTTGCATGCATCCTCAAGTCATGCCTGTGATGATATGTACCAAGTTTCGTGTCAATACACAAAACTTTAGCAAAGATACAGCCGCATATCCATTTTGCCATGCTCGCAGTCAAATTGTTGGCGCAGTATAAAACAATGGTTGGGTCTATCAAAAATTGTTAAATTACTTTTTGTCATGAGTGTCTGAGGTTTTGAATAAAATTCAATATGGCCGACAGTAAGCATGTTTGGTACCATAGGACTTGGCATAAGCCAACAAATATAATGATGTAAGTTAAATGACAATATAGTGAATTTTTCATATAAGCATTTTCATACATTTGATTATATCTCTTGACCACTAGGGGGCGCTGACCTAAAACTTTACAGGTCCTCTCAGAACATGGCCTCGATGAATCATACAAAGTTTCGTAACGATACGTTCACGCATTCATATAACACAGCATTTTATGATAAAATTCAAAATGGTCAACGCCCAAAATGGCCGACCACAGAAACTTGGATATCATTCAACTCGGCATGCCTCAAGGAATCTAAGGAGACCAATTCATTTACATTTAGTAATTTAGCAGATGCTATTCTCCAAAGCGACTCACAAATGAGAACAGTAGAAGCAATCAAATCAACATGAGTGCAACAGTATGCAAGTGCCGTGTCAAGTCCCAGTTTATCCAGCAAAGTGCTCGTTGCAAGGATTTTTTTTTTTAAATAGATGGAGAGAGATAATAGAAATAGAAAAAAAGAAAAGAAAAAGTAAGTGCTAATATTACTGGGTCAAGTGTTGACGAAAAGGATAAGTCTTTAGCAGTTTTTTGAACATAGAGCATGGCAGGTCATTCCATCAGCTTTAAAATTTATAAGCAAAAGTAGCCATTTTTCTTATCTCAGCACCAGTAGGTGGTGCTGTGACAATTCTGTACCCCCAAGTCATGATTGTAATGACATATACCAAGTTTGGTGTCAATACACCAAATCATAGCTAAAATATAGCATCAAATCCATTTTTGCGTGTTCATCGTCAAATTCATTGATGCGCTATATGCGAACGGATTGGCCGAACAAAAATCTTTTAATAGCTTTTTGCCTGGAGTGTGAGTAGATGCTACATACAAAATTTCATGCAAACTGGACAGTTTGAAAAAGTGGGTTTTTCAGAAAATTTTAAATGGCAGAAAATTCATTCGAATCAGCATGAAATCAGATGAAAAAAAATATTTTTGTTTCTAGGACTTACGCGTCAAAAGTTATGAGCATAAACATGAGTGAATCTTTGAACTGTTGGTGGCGCTAGAGGTTTTGAGGTAGAGGCTCCAAATTTGCTATGGTAACATTTCAGACTGACCTCTATCTGCGTGCCAAATTTCATAATTCTTTACCATACGGTTCTATGGGCTGCCATAGACTCAAGAGCGGAAGAAGGATAACAAGAAAACTAACGATTTTCAATAGAAGCTTCAGGGCTTGACCCCTAAATATTATTACAATTTAAAATAACTGTTTTCTATGTGAATATATTGTAAAGTGTAATTTATTCCTGTGATCAAAGCTGAATTTTCAGCATCATTACTCCAGTCTTCAGTGTCACATGATCCTTCAGAAATCATTCTAATATGATGATTTGCTGCTCAAGAAACATTTATGATTATTTTCAGTGTTGAAAACAGTTAAAATTTCTTTTCAGGATTCTTTGATAAACACAAAGTTAAAAACAACAGCAATTATAAAGATTTTTACTGTCACTTTTGATCAATTGAATGTGTCCTTGCTGAATAAAAGTATTCATTTCTGACCCCAAACATTTGAAATTGATCAACTGAAATGTGTTTGTTTCCTAAACATGCACAGTACCCATATAGAAGAATGACCCATAAATATGCAGGTTTTAGATCATCTGTTGCAGTCTGGCATCTGATGTTGAGTAGGCCAGAGACGCTTGAAAATGTGAAGAGCTATCTAAAGTGCAAAGTGTGCTCTGATGTATGTCAGGAGCTGCAAGCATTAATGAATCTCTGATTGATATTCAGCCCCCTCTCAGTCACACTTCTCCAGTCCCGTTTCTGAAGGTCCTTATGTATTATATATAGCGATTCATCAATACAGCCGCAATATTCTGCTCAGTCCTGTTCAAACAGAGATCTCTTACATGAAGCAACTCCTCAGACAGCCAAATGGCAGCTCTCGGAGTGAGCGATGTGAGCGGATGAGAGTGATGTTTGGTCAAGCCACTCATCTGTGAGTTAATGAGAGGATGTGGAGAGGCAGGTGCAGCCGTGTGGCCTGAGCAGAATACAGAGCGCCGAAAGCGCAGAGCTCTTCTTGGCCCAGAATTCAAATAGGCGTCTGATAACAGAAGCAGTTGCGAATGGAAATGATGTCTGTTTCACTCAGAGCTGTGGACGTCTTGTCTGTTGCATGAATAGGGAACGCTCTCCTGACGTTTGGGAATGAAATGGACTTCACGCCCACTCCCACCCAACTGCTGCGGTTAAGCCCTGTGACGGACAGAGGGCCACAGTGGACGACTCCTGTGTTTGTCACCATGGAGACTGAACAGGACAATCTGAGCCCAGCTAAACCCACACAGGTGAGGGTTAGAGATGGGGAGCAGTTTGGTTATGGGTTTATAACTACCTTGATTGTCCAGTGGAACTGGCTTCACTCAGTAAAAAGGGATTTTTATCTGTGATTCTGAGAGATTGCAAAATTGGGCCGATTTCTCTAGAGCTCTACGCCCACACAAAATGGCAACTGGAGAGTCTCTTACAGTAAAACCACGGCTGCATGACTAATTGAAATAAAACCAAAATTGCGATATAAAACACAACATTTTATGACAAAATTCAAAATAGTTGACGCCCAAAATGGCAGAACACACAAAATTGGATATCGTTCAAATAAGCATGCCTCAAGCAATCTAAGGAGACCAATTCAAAAGTTATAAGCAAAAGTAGCCATTTTTCTTATCTCGGCACCAGTAGGTGGCGCTGTGACGATACTTTGCATGTACCCCTAAGTCATGCATGTTATGACATATACCAAGTTTGGTGTCAGTACACAAAATCATTGCGAAGATACAGCATTGAATCTATTTTTTTGCGTGCTCGACGTCAAATTCATTGATGCGCTATATGCGATCGGATTGGTCAATCAAAAATCTTTTAATAACTTTTTGCCTGGAGTGTGAGTAGATGCTACATACCAAATTTCGTGCAAATTGGACAAACGCTCGAAAAAGTAGGTTTTTGGGAAAATTCTAAATGGCGGAAAAATTTTCATGATGGAAATAAAGTCATAAGGTGCATTCGAATCAGCATGAGCCATGGAATTTTGTTTCTAGGACTTACGGATCAAAAGTTATGAGCATAAACATGAGTGAATCTTTAAACTGTTGGTGGCTTAGTGTAACAAATGGCTATGATTTAAAGGGTTAGTTCACCCAAAAATGAAAATTCTGTCATTAATTACTCACCCTTGTGTTGTTCCACATCCGTAAGACTTTCGTTCCTCTTAGGAGCACATATTAAGATATTTTTAATGAAATCTGAGAGGTTTCTTTCCCTCCATAAAGATCTAATGCAACTACCACTTTCAAGGTCCAGAAAGGTAGTAAAGACATCATTAAAGTAATCCATGTGACTCCAGTGGTTTAACCAGTGATTATAATCACAGTTTTTTTTTTAAATCACAACTGCACCCCCCAAAAAAAAAAAAAAAAAAAAAAAATCATGCAGCACTAAACTACTGTGGTACCATAGTACAGTAACGGCATCATAATTATACCATAGTGCTTTGGTACATATGCATGATTACCATATTTAAATACCAGGGTATTTACATTAAATGTCCTAAAATAACATGGTTTTACCATGGTAAAAGTCCAAGAACCATGGAATTACCATGGTGCCACAAGAAACACATATTTCTTAAGTGAATCTGTTTTTACAACACTTGTAAGATGAGCACTATTTTGATATTCTGGAAACACTGTTTAGTTTTTATTTTTCTGTAATTGTATAATTTTAGTTATAATTTATGTAGGCTATTTACATTATGCATTTATTGTGTAAATTCATGTATGCCACCTTTGAGCAAAATTAAACAGTCTGTGCAAATAAACATAAATGCCATGTCAGTGGAAATCAATTTCTTGAGGCAAATATAATGGAAAAGTTCATTTCTGACCCTGGTGTGTGTATGACCAAACTTACATGAAGCCGTTGGGAAATGCAAAAGTTGTCTAGATTGCAATTCCCATTATAAACTGATCATTCTTTCTCTTCTTGTTCTTCAGGACTCTGCAAAGGTGAGACTTTGGTCCGACTCCACCGCGTCCTTCGACACACACCAGAACTCCGCTCGAGCGTTTGCCGCGGCGTCGCTGCCTGTCTGGATTTGTATGTTTCTTAGCATCCTGCTCAGCTGTGATGAATAAACAGACTAAAGACTTTTGAGACATCTATTCTGATGGGCCCATGATTTTGGACAGACTGGAACATATTCAGCTCCAGAGCTGAAGAAACTGGCCATACTGGCCTCATTTCTCCAACACTGAAGTCATCGTGTTTTCTCTATTTCTGTGGAACCGCCAGTAAAACCAACAGAATCTGAATTTGCAAGGCACTTTTGTAGAAATGAATGTGGTTAGTCAAGCGCAAAGGCCAGTGGAAAGCGTACCTGTACATATGTACATAGCGTCACACAGAGTCAATATGAAACTGTGCTGTTCATTGAGAGTTTCAGTGTAAAATCATATTTTTGTGGGGTCCAAATCCAACATGTTTCTAAATCCCAAATTACCTTCTAGCACTCCAAAATCAATTCCTGATGAAATGTGGAGAGGAGAGAAATTAAGCTTTTTTCTTCTTTCATTTTATAGTTCCTCATGCATCAGTTCAACCATTTGGAGGAAATCCCCTTGAGGAAAACAGGGATTTAATATCATTCTGTTCAACTTGACTGAAGAGAAGACATAGGCTATTTCTAATCAATAATGGAATGGTAATGCCTTTGGGTGGAAGTAAACAATACTCTTCCCAAAGCTTATAGCACCACTCCAAATGCAGAATTTGCTATTGGGAACATAAGCTACTTCAACTAACCAATCTTCAGATTCGGATTTGAGACTCTGTTCTGGTGTCGCCACAGCTGATCTCCTTTATGTATAATATGGTGTGTTTATAAGGAGTCCCAGTAGTTATGATCATGAATGTGAGGGCTGATGATGTGGGAATGAGGTAGGAAAGGTGTTTGAGGGGTCCCGCTCCAGCTTCTGCTTAGAAAACCCTGGATATTTCTAAAGGAAGGCTGGGAATCTCATTATGGAACATTCTTTGGTTCATCATATGGCACTAATAAAAGATGCTGGTTCATTTAAAGCCTGTTGTTGTTCCTTTGTGACTCAGAAACCTTGAACAAACTGGTACAAAAATGTGGAAAAGTTATTCAGGTGAAACTCCACATGGTGTGTGTCTTCGTCAAAAACATGCTTGGGGCCAAATGTGTGGAGAAACGGTTATTCATAGCGAGAAGAGAAGCTATAGAGATTCCTTGTCCGACAGAGAGATAGTTTATGGCCAGGTAAATCAAGTGAACTGTGGCAGGGGGATTATTTGGATCTCGAGAAGGGAAGAACATTTCGTCAAAACTTCAGCGTGCTAAATCCATTAATTCCACAAAGATATTATTTCGGAGAACTCTATTAATTTTTCAACAAGTACCACAAAAGAGTACACTCTAAAAATGCTGGGTTAAAAACAACCCAAGTTGGGTTGAAAATGGACAACCCCAGCTAATTGGGTTGTTTTAACCCAGCGATTGGGTTAAATGTTTGCCCAACGTGCTGGGCAGTTTTATTTAACTCAACTATTGATTAAAAATTACTATATGGCTGGCTTAAAATGAACCCAAAATAGGTTGGAAATTCAAAATCAGACACTTATTTACATTTCTTCTTTAACCATAAATAATAGATAAAATAACTATAAAAGAAGTGTTATTAGCTCAATACGCATAACTTCAAAATAAATCAGTTTGAAATAAATGCTGGAGATGCAGTCTGGCAAACTATAGTTTCTCTTCATCTATTAAGGCAGGATTGGAGATTTGTTCCAGAAACATTTTTTGTTATGCTGGTTGAAAGTCTCTTCAGATCCTGATAGCAATAACTAAGTGGTGTAATGTATTTATATCGTCTGTGGAAGGCGTATGACCATAAAATGTTCGTCCAATCATTGTATTCGGTGTGAATGATATAATACGATGTCCTAACTGCCTGTCAGCATATGTATTCCCATATATTCCCAGAATGGCACTGTTGCCAAGTCCATGGTTTTGCTGCTATAACACTGTTGCCGCAGGTTGTTTTTCATGTCCGCGGGTTGAAGCAACCCCAAATAACATGATATTTAGCCCCTGGAATGCAAATTTTACAAGGGAACCCTGCCAAAAATGCAGATTTTACCCCCCAGAATGCAATTGGGCTAGTTTTGAGCATCAATTGGGAGGGTTTTGTTGTGAAAACCTGGCAACCCTGGCCACTGGTAGTTTTTAATGTGCTTGGGTTGAACCCAAATAACATGATATTTAGCCCCTGGAATGCGAGTTTTACAAGGGGAACCCTGCCAAAACGTGGATTTTACCCCCCAGAAAGCAATTGGGCTAGTTTTGAGTAGTAATTGGGTGGGTTTTGTTGTAAAAATCTGGCAACCCTGCATCCTGGTCACGCAGACATCACACGTCATCAGGTGTCTGGTGGTACAGGTACAGGTCAGTGCTCTTTAAGTTGTTGATGTTCATTATTATTGTAATGTTATGTGCTTTGAGACTTTTTTTGAGACGCTTTTGTTTGCTCCCTGCTGTACTCGTTCATGTGTTTTGAAGGAGGCGTGGCTTTGGAGACGCTCTGAAGGAAGGGTGGGATCTAATGCTTTCAAAGCTAACTCTACCTTTACAACGTCATTGGTTTTGTTCCATATATATGGGAATGATAAGCAAAGTGATGCTCTGAACCAAATTCTGAGTGAAATAACTCAGAAACTCAGTAAGCTGCTTTCATCATGGTCTGTCACCCAGTTACGCAGGATATCAAGATCCTCAGACCCACATGGAACATGTTGCAGCCCATTTTGGCCCTGTGCCCAGTTATAATGCTGCTTTTCCATTCCAGTCCTTTTTTAACACATTTTATTGATTAGATCCCAGACACAGATATGGATCTCTTAATTAAAAAGGCCCATATTCAAGCAAAAATGATGGTTTATGTTCTTTTAATTTCCTTTTTCTCTAGGTCATTTTCCAGTTCATTAGAAATTAGTCTTCATTTATTCATTTTTTTCACTCATTCACTCTTATTTGTAGCCTACATGTAACAAACGAGTAAAACAAGTACACAGCACAGTCTAAAAAGTGCACATAGTAATTCAAATATTTCTTATATTTATGATAAGTAACTAATTGTGCAATATTTAAATGTTCTATGTTTTGTGGCTCACTCAGAGCAGCGAAACCGTCATTTGCTTTAGCTGACATTTAAAAACCAGCTGTAATGGCGCAATAAGCTCACACTGCGTCGCATATTGGACTGGTTGCAAAATATTTACACTAAGCCCATATAATCACAGTGCTAGGGGAAAATCAATTAAGTCTATTTGCTGAGGCATGTTAAAAGGAGTTCATTTAAAAAAAGAGCCAGAGGCCCCATCCCGAAAGGGCACAGTGCTATAATATAGCCGAGCACCTCTTTCCATTTTCAATCCCAGATCATTCATTGATCCACCTGAGAGTAGACCCACATCATCACGCAATGATCCATCTCAATATGCTTCCGACATCTCCATCAGAGGTAATTGTTGGGTACATTTATCTGAATATGTGTTGAAATGAAGTATTCAAGCATGTTCCAGATAGCGATCCAGTGAGAGATCTGGGACGCTATTTTTTATTCTGAATAAACACCCTGTCACGGTGACATTATGTTTGTGTGGCTCCTGAGAATCCAGAGAGCCTAATGTCATTTCACAGCTTTTATAAATGAGCTAACTTTCCACACGCACCCCAGCTCAGTTCAGTTCTCATCCAATAGTGTCAGTGCAGTCAAATCAACCAACCACGTTAAATCACTGTCAATCTGTATTGTATAAAGCACCATATGCTGTAAATAAAGGTGACTTGATATGTGTAAAATACAACTTTACACACCTACATGCTGCACAATACCATTTCCGCTCTGCTTTAAATAGAAATAGGCTCAGTGATGACAGAATGTCAGACCGCTGACATTTATTCTCTTAAAAAACATCCTTTAACATTTAAATCCATATTTTACTTCACAGAGTGCAATGTGGGTACTTACACAGCTGGCTGCACCTGTTTCATTCATCTCACAGTGAAGATGTCAAAATACTTTCTGTGGTGTCCAACCTTCTGTCATCTCCTGTCTAAATTATGGTCTGTAGCCATTTCACGGTATTTACTATTTCATCATGGTGGAAACATGAGGCTGTAATGTGTCATCACACGGAGCAGGGATCAACTTCAAGATCTGAACAGATCCCCACTGATGCCGATTCCTATTTAAATTTGAGAAGAATCTATAAATTGTAGTTAAGTCAAGCAAAATTGGATAGTAGGCTAGTGACTAGAAACATACATTTCATGGTTGGGCCCCTTTATCACAAATTTACCTGTTTTTCCTTCCTGAAAGATGAAAACTGAGTGTGGAAAACATCTTACATGAGAAATCTCATTTTCCTTGATCTTTTGACATATATGAGGAATTTGCACCATCAAAACATCCTGCAAATTTTATAGCTTAAAGGGGACCTTTTATGCCCCTTTTCACAAGATGTAATATAAGTCTCTGGTGTCCCCAGAATGTGTCTGTGAAGTTTCAGCTCAAAAACCCCTACAGATCATTTATTATAGCATGTTAAAAGTGAAATGTTTTGATTGTGTCCCTTTAAATGCAAATGAGATGGTGCTCCCGGCCCCCTTTCCAGAAGAGGGCAGAGCTTCAAGAACTCATGCTCCGGCACACCAGCAAAAACAACAAAACAGGACAATCTCACGCACCAAAAAATGTCAGAAAGGGAGTTTATGTGCAATTTTTAACTAGGAAACTCTCGTTTATGATAATTCTGATAGCATGTGGGGGCACCAACAGTTTCTGGATATGAAGTTTGAGAATGAAGCGTTGGTATTGACCCATCTTTCAGAATCAACCTTTGTGAAAATCCAGCATTGAACGGCACGTTTGTGAAGCAGCCTGATGTAAAATGATTGGTGGAAACGTACAATTTCCTTCGGACATTTCCTTCAAAAATGAATTTTGACTCTTATGTTCATTGGTACATCCCAAAACACAACACTTGTTATGCCTCTTTGGAGCAGACAACTCCAGCTGCTACAGCTTTTTTGTGTAATTTGTGACGCCACACGGGCAAAATTTTGCATATGACTGCCTGTAAAGCAAGATATCGACTAATCATATTACATCATCACACCACTGGCCTACCGGCGTTCAGTTGCTTAGTGGCTGACGCAACAGATAGGCCTATAAGATTAGAAACAAAAGCAAACAGAAAAACAGCTCAGCGTCAAAATCTGTGTTAGCAGACCTACATATTGTGCATGCTCGAGCTTTAAGAATTTGGATTACTGACATAACAAGACTTCTAATATTATAGATGAGTACTATAGACATAGGGATTGTAAATACAAGGACAATATTCAGATTTTTATAGATGGATCGAAAGATTTAGGATTAAGAGTTACTGTGCCCAGTTACCAAGTGGATCTTAACAAAAGAGTGTCTGACTCTTTATGTGTTTATACTGTTTAATTATTTGCCATATTGAAGGCAGAAGAGTGGATTGAACAAAACTAGCGATAATAACTTTTCAGTATGCAGTGATTCTATAGCTGCTCTTGCAAGCATTAAATCAGGCACAGCCAGAAGCCATCAGGATCTGCTCTATGAAATTTTGTTTACTTATTCAAGAATAGCTAGACAAGGGAAAAATGTCTCATTCATGTGGGTCCCGGCTCATTTGGGTATCCAGGGCAACGAAAGAGCAGACAAACTGAAAAAAAAGAAAGAAAAAAAAGGCAGTCAAAAAAGAAAATGTTGAAATCAATATTAAGTTTTCAAAAGGAAAAAGCATAGTATGGAGGGAAATAAATAAAAAATGGCTGCAACAGTGGGATAATGCAATAAAAGGGAGACTTATACTCAATACAAAGCAGAGTAGGTATTTTAAGAAATAAAGGAATAAATCGGAAAGAACAAGTAATGATAAGCAGGCTAGGAATGGGACATAGCAACCTTATTAGTACACTTCACATCATGGGAAAACATCCAACAGGTCTATGCACTCAGTGTCAGGAATATGAGACAGTTCGACATATTCTTATGTGGGAAATTCACTCAAGAAAGACATGAAATGATGATTCAGTTATGGAAAATAGGACGAAGAGAGAACAATATTAAAAGTATTGTAGAATGTACAGATAGCGAACAAGGTAGAACATATCTATTTAATTTTCTAAAAGAAACTGGACTGGACAAGCGACTGTAAAATAAACAGAATTTAGAACAGAAGGTGGCAGTATTGCAACAATTCAGATGCCAACTGCGGTAAGAACAAAGAAGAAGAAGAAGAAGAACAGAAAAAAACATTCACTTGCATTTCTGTAGAGACTGAAGAAGAATCTCAGCATCAGGAACAAGCGGATGGTTAATATTTTGGTGTACTGGATTGTGTGTTTATTCAGAGCATTTTACTGCAAATTTACTGCAATGGACGGTTTGCAAAGAAATGTGTGGTAGATGAAGCAATCAGCTGTACTGGATCTGACAGCAGCTACATCACAAAGTGTAAGTAATGCTTTGTCAGTGAATGATTCAGTGGATCATTCAGAAAGAAGGTCAGAATGAGGGTTGAAAATAAAACATTTTGCAAATATATGACAATTTTTTGGGGGAAAACTTTATTAACATTATAAATGAACCACAAGGAACCTTTAAGGCCTTTATGCCAATTCATAAAAATGTATTATGTTTTATTTAGCAAGCATGTAACCACTTAGATTATAGAGCATGTATTGCCAATACAGGCAATTTATTAAGGAAATGCATGTTTTTAAAGCTTTTTAAAAGTTATAGTGCCACCTATTGTCCTATGTCCATAAAAGTTTCCATGCTTGTTTAGAATCATGTGATGCATGTGCACTTCCAATTTCAAAAAGTTCTACGCAAATCAAGCAGGAAAAGGGCCATTTTTAGTAATTTCATGGGATTTGCCTTAGAAATACAGCATTTTTTACACCTTTTTAACAGTTATAGCCCCACGTATGGGCCGATCTCCATAAAAGTGTGCATGCTTCTTTAGAATCATGTGCCGCATGTGCTCACCTAATGATATGAAGTTCTGAGTTTTTGTTTAGGAATAATAGGATTTTGGGTAGACTTGACCACTCCTATTTTGTAAATGACCCTGCCTTAGCTATCCAAAGGCCAAAGTTAAATTGTTTTTGATACTTATTGCCCTTAAGAGTCCCGAGAATTGTGCTCCAGTGGTTTTATAGAGGCTGAGCCAAAAACCTAGGACTAGTTCGCCAAAGTTGGTTTTTGAAATAATCTCCAATATTTAACAAACATGAAATATATGGACAGCAGCAGTTCCAGAGCCAAAGTTGCTCAGAATGAGGAGTTCTACCATGTGGTATGAATGTCATTGGCATGTGCAAAAAATCAAGTGATATACAATCCTTTGTGAAGGCGTGAAGGCGGCCTCCAGTGGCTGATTTCTTTCAAATTTCTCACAGGCCTCTAAGGCCGTGAGTCAAACAGTCCCAGTCCGAATTTCGTTCTGATCAGCCTCCATTAACCTTGTCTGATAGCTGCTCAAACTTCACTGCTGCCTCGTGGCCATGTTTTTTAAGATATGTGAATGTCCTCAAAGGCAGTCTTGGCACCTTTTGACAAAGACACCGCATGCCAATTTTTAAGTCAATCAGACTTAGGGTTGTGTAGTTATAGCCATTTTAAAGTTTTTTCTATGTTATAGCGCCACCAAGTGGCAAATCGCCATGTCTTTTTTCATGCACCCACAGAATGAGCTCTTAAATATTTGTGCCAAGTTTGGTGAAAATATCTCATTCCGTTCACAAGTTATAGCCATTTTAGTAAAAGTGGCCCCGCCCACTTTGAGCGTTTTTGCAACCCTTAGAGACCGTGAATCAAAATTTTAACTTTTTTTGATAATTATTGACAATCAGACTCCAGAGAATCTTGCTGCACTGGTTTGGTTCTGATCAGGCTAAAAACTTAGGACTAATTCGCAAAAGTAGATTTTCAAAAAAATCCAAAATACCCGACGGTTCAATCCGAGGCAGGCATTTTGCCTACGCCTAACGAGTGATTTCGAGTGATTTCGTACTTTTCACCGCTGTAGCGCCCCCGTCAGGCCAATGGGGTCGAGCTTCGCTGACGTTGTAGATGGTGTGAGTACTACCAGCTCTCAAAGTTTCAAGTCTGATCCTGGGAAATTTGAACAATTACAATAGGGTTTCAGCGCTACACTCTTGAACCCCTAAAAATTCTTTAAACTGGAAGTAAAAGCACAGGTTATGTTGGAGTTTGTCTGTCTTTATTATGTATTTTTTTCCTTACACGTCAGATTTTACATTTGACATTTCATTTTGATTGTGTTGGAAAAAGAGACGCTGCCATGAGCATTTGAAAAGATTGTTCTGTTAGATGGTAAACATATCACAATATTCATAACTTTTTCAAAAATGTCAGCTCTCAGCTGACCTATTTTTTTTTTCTTCTATATTCCTGCTGCACTAACAGAAGCTGAATCTTGGCAGTCGAATAATCTGTGGCGTCCTCATTTTTCCCAAAGTTCATCCTCAACTATGATTATAAATCCCTACACGATCAATAAAAACGATTGAGCGGTGTGCTGGCAGGGTTTCGAAACCTTTTGCAATTATAACAGCATCCTAACCGCGTCTGCACTGTATATCTGTTTGTCTCCTATGGTTGTTATCTGTCTTTTTCCCAGTTGTGTGTTTGCATTCAGAGGAGTGACTCATATACACAACTTCCATTATTTCCAAAGCCAGCATTGGCGAAGAAGGAATTATGATTGATTTTTTTCTCACTGCTGTAAACATTGTGACAAAACTGAAAGCAAAGTAATGCTGCATGCCAACTTGATTTTCCTGGGGGTTTTGTCTTTAGGGTAAAACAAACAGTTTTTGCTCAAAAGCGTAACGGCATAACCCAATGTAAGTGCCCACGTTCAATTATCTAGTTGTTGAAATCACCTGGTGTTTATGTGCTTTCTTGGAGTTGGTGATTAAAACCCCACAAATTGCAAATACAAAGAAAAAATGTGCTGCTTTCAATCTCTGTTGGTTAGAAAAAGACAATTACACCCTACATTAATATTGATGGATCTTTAAAAGGGTTCTGAAAAGGGTTATGACTTCTCATAATGAGGCCCCCCATTTACAGACTTTAATATTTCACCATCCCAGCAGAGTACATCATCTGTGGATGTACAAATAAGACCATTCAGTGTACCAGGCTGAGATAAACTATTGTAATGGATTAGAAACAAAGTGTTTGAATTACAGGAAAGCTAGAGGAGATTGATTCATTTTTGTGCACTTAAAATGAAGAAATAAATGTAAAAAAAAAATGCTTTTTTGCCTGTCAAATAAAGAAATAGTGGAGTGGACATCTGTGATTTGAGATGACTGGAGACATCTGTGGAAATTCATAGACATATAAACATATGATTGCAGCTGACTTCACCTTTCAAATTTTATTTAAGGTAAATTCAATGTAATTGATTTAATTTCACCCCCACCAAAATCCAAAGCCCCAATATATGACGAGCATTGTAGCATTAGCACAAGCAAGAAGGCTGTTGACCAAATATGATTCAGCAGCAATCACTCTTTGCTGAAATTCAGACCAGCATGATTGCAAGTGTGACATTGGCCGTTTTTTCCCCACAAAACTTAGACCATATATATATCAATTAATTTCCCAGTTACACTTAATGTTGTCACATTTTTCTGGTTAGACAAATATTGCATCAAAAAGAGAAACCAAATACAATTCTATTTTTACATTAACTATGTAATTAATGTTCCATTTATTAAAACCAATTATAAATCTCATCAAATTAGTTTAAGCAGTTTTTTATCTATTCCAAAATAATAACTAAATATTTGTGAACTGAAGTTCAGCTGTTCTTTTTAATAGTCCACTTATTTTCAGTCATCAAGCTCATTAAACACTGGTCACGGACACGGAGATCTTTAATTTCACCAAGCTGATTGCTCACTAAAAAAACCCCTCAGTCATCATGTTTTCAGGCCATTTCAAGTTTGATTTTGGCATGACATAAATCAGTAATGTTTAAAGGGTTAGTTCACCCAAAAATGAATTTCGGTAAAACTTTATTATTTTTATGCTTATTAGCATGCATATTATTAGAATATTGGCTGTTTATTAGTACTTCTTAAGCACATATTAATGCCGTGTTCTGCATGAGCTTATTCTACATTCTTAATCCTGCCCAATACCTAAACTTAACAACTACCTTACTAACTATTAATAAGCAGTAAATTATGAGTTTATTGAGGGAAAAGTCATAGTTAATAGTGAATATGTGTTCCCTATAATAAAGTGTTACTGAAATTTCTGTCATTAATTACTCTCCCTCATTTCGTTCCACACCAGTAAGACCTTCGTTCATCTTCACAACACAAATTAAGATATTTTTGAGGGTTTTTTAAATCCTCTGTTGAAAGCAACAAAATTACCACATTCAATGTCCAGAAAAGTTGTAAAGGCATCGTTAAAATAGTCGACGTGACTACAGTGGTTCAACCTTAATGTTATGAAGCGACGAGAATACTTTCTGTGAGCAAAAACAAAACAAAAATAATGACTTTATTTAACAATTTTCCTCTTCCCTGTCAGTCTATTACGCAATTGGCGAGGTGCTGCATTTCCGTGTTTACGTACGAATGCCTACTCATTATTGGCTGGCTCCTGCGTCAGCATCACACACATGCATCGTGCTGCTCACATGACAAGGCGTCGGCCAACAACAAGACGCCGTTCGGATGTAAAAGCAAAGAAAATAGCGTAGCAGAATGACAGGGGAGAGAAGAATTTGTTGAATAAAGTCGTTATTTTTGTTTTGTTTTTGCGCACAAAAAGTATTCTCGTCGCTTCATTACATTAAGGTTGATCCACTGCAGTCACATGACTGTTTTAACAATGTTTTTACTACTTTTCTGAACAGTGAATGTGGTAATTTCGTTGCTTTCAATGGAAGAAAAAAAACCTCTCGGATTTCATCAAAATATTTTAATTTGTGTTCCGAAGATGAATGAAGGTCTTGCGGGTGTGGAACGACATGAGGATGAGAAATTTCATTTTTGGGTGAACTAACCCTTTACTTAACGGCATAATGTTGTTCATTCAAACCTATTCACGAACACACAAAAACAAGAGGCTAGATTTATCACACAAACCAATCATAGCCAATCATAACCAATCATATCCAATCATAGAGCGATGGAGGCATCGCCTCCTCTCATGTGACTTTCCCCCATTCATTCTTAATTACCCCCCACTAAACCCACTGCACACTTTAGGGGGTCTGTGATAAGTCAATGGGCTCAGAGGAGGCAAGCCTCCTGCTGTAACTTTACCTGCTGGTGTCGCTGCTGGACAATGTTACTCTAGAAAAAAGAGTGATTTATACACTTTGCCTTGTTTTATATTTGTAATATGGATTATTTTCTCCAATTTTTTGAGGAGGCATTGCCTCCCTTTGCATCCTCGGAGGAAACGCTCCTGACTATAAGAACATGATACCTGCCCAACTTGAAATGCCATTTCCATTGCTTTTTTGTGAATACTGGAAAGATCTACTTTTTCCAAAAAATGGGACCCCATGGAGTATCATTTCTAAAGCATCTCATGTGCATCAGCAAAAGCTAATTTGTTCTTTGTGTGTGTACGTTTGCAACCTCATGCCTGTGATTGGAGATGTTTGTACAAGCTTCCACTCTGCTGACCTTTAAAGAGTAAAGGAGATGAGCTGGATCGTCCTGGCCCGTGTCTCTTGTCCTGTATTCCTCTGGGGAGCCGTGTCCTGCTGCCCAGCAACCCTTCCACCTGAGACCTCAGGCACTTCTGCCCCAGCCATCCCTCTGCCAATCCACTGCAAAAGAATAACATGCTGACCCCATTTAACCCTGTTCCAAATCTGAAGAGGAAAACAGGAAAACTAACAACCAGCATTAGTGTTATGTACCTTATGCTGACCTGTTATTAACATTCGTTTTGAGTGATCTGATCATAAGTGGATAGTACTAAATACAGGCTAAACATCCTGGGTATTTTGCAATCTGATTCATCGAACCAAATTCAGAGTGACCACGTCGCATTTGTAGTGTAAATGATAATCAAATACAGTTAATCAATCCTGATGCATCTCAGCAACATCAAAATACCACCTACTCAGCTGTAAATCAATCACTGTACTTTGCAGGTTACAAAACATCTTGAAAAATATACACAAGACTTCATAGAACTCTTGTTTGACACCAACAGGAGCTTAACTAAAAGTGGACGAGAACAAAACTTAAACTGAGTTGGATACTGACACTATTGTCATCTGTTTAGCTGCTTTATAGCTGAATCGAATCAGAATTGATGAATATTGCAACATCGACAGAGTAAACTGAATTTAATCTTCATTGAAATGAAGTGGGCTGAATAATGACACTGTTGTCTTCTGTAGACATGCTTTATAGTTGAATTGAGTTTGTTTCATAACTGAATTGAATCAACACAGAACTGAATTGACACTTCTTCTGTAGACCTTCATTATAACTGAAATGGAATTAGTTTCATAATTGATACATTTTCTATCATTATAGTACTGTGCAGCTGCTTTGAAACAATCTGTATTGTAAAAAGTGATAATTGTGACGACTTAAAATAGTGACGAGAATTCTGCTTGAAACGGCATGTTTGCAATAAGATAAAAAAAAGTATATTATAAATTATATTTTATACTTTTTCAGCTTTATCACCATGCGGTAACACAGTGAGTGAGACCCTCCCCTCAAAATTCAATCACAAGGAGTCACAAGAGACACATTTGAGATGTACGCAACTAACAGGTTTAAACGGGTCATGAACTGCATTATTTTATTATTTTATAATGTTTCCTGGGGTGCACTTACAATGTTAGTATGATTTTTACATAAAAAATGGTCATCATTTAGAAATAAAAGGCATTTTCCAACCCTGATTTTAGCCTCTGATTTGAACGCTCTGTTTTAAGGGGCGTGTCTGCTGTGAGACTTCAGTGTAAACGCCCACTGCTGTGATTGGCTGACATCTTTACAAATGAAACAGCTAAGTATTACTCTCTTGAAAACTTTAAGCATGTTTTTACTATTACAGCTCTCAAGGTTAACTAATCATGTGAAGTGTTGATTATATTTAGATCCATGGCATTTAGAGCGTAGCATTAAAGGTTGCAGTGATGAACATGTAGGCGATCACAGACGATCTCGTCATTGAAACTGGATTTCAGTGCTCTGTAAATTAGAGATTCATTGATTATTACGGGAGTTTTGGCGCGAGTCCAGAACTCAGTCACTCATAAACTCACGCTGTTTGATTGACAGCTCCAGCGATTGTAAAAGGAGCGTTCTTTGATCGCTTTCTATATATAATTTAATCACCATTCAAATAACAGATTATTTTCATCCTACTATCAACGTGAAGTTGAGCGTTCAGTCACTGGTTTGTTTTACTGACAGACAAAGAACATCTGACTGTACATGAATCATTAATATCAGATCAGGCATTAGAATTAACACAGTTACTGACATGTTGTTGCAATTTTCACATTTTATTTCCTTTTAAAACCACCAATTTGTTGTGAAACGATGGTAGAGTCCAGTGAGGTTTTGACATAAATTGAAGACCGTTGGATTTTGGGAACACCCCTTTGATTAAGTTCCTGATATGAAAACGAACACTGAAATCAATCCATTTCATGCACCAAACAATAATGGTTATATGACATAGTGAAAGTACACTGGTTAAAGCCTTAATAATCTTTTACAGTGTAAGAACAAAGACAACAACTTTTGTATTGATTTTGTAGCTATATTGGCCAGCAGCACAAGATATTTCTCTTAGATATTAAATAGTCAAACACTACACTTCCACTGCTCTTGGGAATAATATCTATTAGCTTGCCGTTGTGCTATACAGTATATATCAGCGATGGCTTTCCACAATAGTTTGCTGTAATGCAGTATTCTCAATGAGTTTCATTGCCATTGAAGTAGATGCATGACAAACCCTTTTCTCCTTATCATTAAATAGGTATAGAGCAAAATTCTTTTCCTTTATCTATTTTTTTTTTGTCCTGTATTACTCAAAGCCATACCTGAGATCATATGAAAGCACTGAAGGCATTCATAAACACCTCATATGGAGTGATTGTGCTGTAACTTATTCCAACACAATACCTGTTTGCTGGAGCAAACCCAAGGTCAGGTGTGCCGTTGTGCTCAAAAACTTCTGAAATGAGGTAACATGGGTCAATACATGGACCGGATAGAAACAGAAGGGGAGTAAAGAATATTTCTGCTCTTCAAAGCAGAAAATGCACAAATAGTTTCTGCTCACCTTCGGGAGGAAGGAACAGTGCTTTATTTGACGATTGAGTTGAAGTACCTCTCTCTCATTATATAACTGCTAATTGGAACGCACTCTGGCACCGATTTGAACAGACAAACAGGGATGAGAGATGTCAACGGCGCTCTTGATAACCGAAAGAGGCCTATGCTGCCAATAAATGCGGGAAACCTTTGTGATTAAAACCGTCCACAGATTGATAGTCAAAATGAGCGGCACTATTCAGATCGCTCACAGAAAATTCAGCAGGCAATTAAGGCGGTCTATTTTGAATGCATACAGACGACACTCTGGTCTCTAAAAAGATTCTTTGTCTAACTATATGATATATCTCTAATGTGAATAACGGATGTTAATGTGTCTGAATTTCAGATGAAAACATAGATTGCAACAGGTCATTCTGAAAAGACCGGCTAACCGTTAGCATTCTGCACGCCAATAGAAGAATGCAGTCTGAAATCTGCCATCTTTGCACATGGATAGCCTGCTAATTTAGAACATTTATTTCACTTTTAATGGCCGTGAAAGGGAAAAGATGCTTTTTGGAACCAGGGGCCTGTTGTTAGCTAGTAGTTTTAGCTTAAAATGTATTTACAAAACTCATAAGAGCAAGTTTTACTAAGGAACTCTAGCCTCTAGCTTTACTACTAGCCACTCAGCATTTTCACTGGCCACAATTTTGACATTGATACCATGGGGGAAAACTGTGATATAGATATTTTTAATATTATCTCATAATTTGGCAGCAGGTTTATTAGGCTGCTGTCACTTTAAGACCTGACGCACGGATCTATTATACTGTTACACCTGCGTTTTCTTTCTCAACTGTTTACATTCACTTCAAACATAACTGACTGTGTTTATGTGAATACTCACAAAGACCAGCATTTTGACATTATTTTGTGTGTATTTGTGCAAAATTGGTTTTCAGTGACAGTCTGTTTTGTTCTGTCATGAGATTTCAAAGATGGTCGGTTTTGATTCGTTACGAGATTTCAATGACAATCAGTTTTGTTCTGTTATGAAATTCGAAGTGCAATAAGCAGCGAAAAAAGAATTCAATTTAGACTGAGAGGAGGCTTTATGCACACACACTTTGGGTGTGAACACAAAATCTCCGGGAATGAGTAAAATTATGCGCAATATGCCAAATTCAAGCCCTGTAACACCAACAATATTCCTCCGAAGCAAATTAAATGAGATGGGTTTGTGTGTTTCTCGTTGTCGGAGAGATGAGAGAGAGAGAAAAAGCAGCAGGTATTGTGTATCTATTCTAAGAATTGGAAGCATTTAAGATATTTCAGTATCGATATGCATCAAAAAAATCTATATTTTTGACAACACTACATTTCACTCCGTTTATTATTTCAGATGCCTTTTTAAAAGACTACTGTAAGGAGGTATGTTGATAAGGGAAGGAGGGGGTGGGAACTGGTGAACGTTCAACATTTTAATAATCATAAAATAAACACAAAATGAAAGTAAAGCGAGGTAATCACGTTGGAAAGGTCATGCAAAAGTCAGCGGTAGGGCGAAAAACTCCATCTCATTTTCTCCTCCAACTTCAAAATCATCCGACATTGTTGTTTTACCTTTTTTTGTAAAGGGCGTTTGATTTAGTCTTTGCACGTTCACTTTGTAAACACTGGATCGGTGCTTCCGTCTATGTCACGCGTGACCTTTCCAACATGATTATGTAATGTGTGGAGCATCACAGAGCAGTGCAAGATGAGCATTTGTGGTTAAAAAGTATATAATTTTAGTTTTTTTTGTTTTTAGAAAATGACCGATGGTTTCTCTAGCTAAGACTCTTATTCCTCGTCTGGGATCATGTAGCTGAAGCTGCACTGAAACTGACATTTGGACCTTCAACCCGTTGAACCCCAGTGAAGTCCACTATATGGAAGAAAAACCTTAATTTCTTTTCAACTGAAGAAAGAAAGACATCTTGGATGACATGGGGGTGAGTAAATTATCAGGAAATGTTCATTCTGAAGTGAACTAATCCTTTAGCTAACCTTGCCTTGTTATAAAAATGTCAAACTATCTGATATAGAGACTTATTGACCTTGAAACACAGTCATGAGGGTCTGCAAGTTGGTTGCAGATAATTTTATTAATTAAGACATTTTGCCCTGTCCTTTTTTAATTAAAATCATGCTTATCTTGAAAGAGCTGTATTCAGTTTTCTTTCCATTTAATTTTTATTTTAAAATAAATTAATAAATAGGACCAAAAATGAGTGTCATGCCATTGACCCATAAATGAACAGACTGTGTGTGGTGTCGTCTGAGGCCTGGAACATGAGTTGAATAAAGTGCAGAAGACGATATATATATCCTGTCTATGTGCTATACAGCTGATTTCTTGCCTTTTTTCTGCCTGTCCTTTTATTTTGATTTGTCATCTCAAGAATTCAATCTCAATTCTTTCACTCACGATGCACAGCCATCCTCCTCCAGTGCATGTGGTCTGGCCGTATGTCTGTCAGTAAGCTGTCTATCCAGGCTATCCAGTCAGGCCTCAGGCATATATACTCAGAGAAGCCTGGCTTTGCCTGATGGATTCCAAGCGCACGCCTCCCTCCAAACTTTCCCTCAGCTTACAGCGAGAGGCACTTCTGTCAGGAATAAAATAATGAGCGATGCAAACTCGCTTGACCTCCCTGCAATGAGGCAGATCCTTTTCCGTCGACAAATTTTGAAACGCCACCAACTGGCCCTTTACATGGACAAAATGCACCACAGCCCCGCATATTTGATCTGCTTGTGTTTGTTGAATATTTCCACAGATGCTGATCTCTGAAGCCGTTAGATAAATATTTCAGCNCAGCGAGAGGCACTTCTGTCAGGAATAAAATAATGAGCGATGCAAACTCGCTTGACCTCCCTGCAATGAGGCAGATCCTTTTCCGTCGACAAATTTTGAAACGCCACCAACTGGCCCTTTACATGGACAAAATGCACCACAACCCCGCATATTTGATCTGCTTGTGTTTGTTGAATATTTCCACAGATGCTGATCTCTGAAGCCGTTAGATAGCATCACTCCTTTTTCGCCCAACATAATAGTGAACTTAATGCAAACCCTCTGCAGTGGGCAGCAATCAGACCTTGTCCAAATGCAATCAGACCGGTGCTTCAAACACAATCAGGCACAGATTAGTCATTAAGGTGCTAATAAGTATTCTTAAGTCCTGTAAGACCCCCGTAGGTAACAGTACAGAGCCTTCTCAAGCCATTACGGTGCAATCTAGATGCTCTCTACGCAATTACTTTTAGAAGTACCGTGAAGCGTTTTTATTTCTAAGCTGTGCATATGTCAATTTTTCCAGCCAGCCTGAAAATGGACACTGTCCAGCATGCTAACGCTGAGGTGCTCGGGCTTTCATTTGCTAAATAAATAAACAAGGTGATGATGAGGAAGGCAGGAGCGTGTGTGCTTCTCGTGATGATTCTCCTAAATAACAAGCAAAGGAAAGTGCATTTGGCAGGCGTCTTATAAACAGAAAACCGGAAAGTTTATGCCTCTCAAAGTGCAAAGACACTTGCAAGCTCCTCTGGCTTATTGAGTTACTGCCCCCTGCTGCCCAGCAGACACATCGCATATGTTTTTGATATTTCTTCTAGGGTTATTTGCACTGTAATTTCAACTGCAGATATTGCACAATGAGATTTTTGTGCTGGCCAATTATATTCATGTTCAACAACCACTTTAGTCTCTCCAGTTTATTACATGGTTTGTGAAATAAAGTGCTTTTGGAAACCATGCAACAACCTGTCTGTACACCTATAATCCTGCTGCATGTCAATACAGCTCTCTTCAATATTTGATTTGCTTTCTGGTCATGGGTTTTGAGATTCTCTGTGTGTGTTCCTCAGGTGATGGTACGTTTTTTTTTTGATTGCAACATATGATTATATGAAAATCAATGATGCTTGAGGAGTTTCTTGGGTTTCTAAAGGCAGTCGTAAATAATTCCTTTTTCAGTATTTGAATTTTTATCATTTCATTTTAAAATGTTACTGCTCAACTTCGTACTAGAATTCATATCAAATGTCAATATACTGTACTTGTACTTGTTGTCAAGTTTTTAAAAAAATTGTAAAGAAATTATCACTTATTTTTTCTGATTTTTTTTTCTTTCTTTCAAAGCAGTCATTTTAGTATAATTTATATACTATTATAGTATTTATTAATACTTGGATCTATAGTTTCAGTTTTAATTTTAATTTTAATTGACTTTTTTCTCTTAATTGTGAGTTTATATCTCGCAATTCTGACTTTGTAACTTACAATTGTAACTTTTAATTATGACTTTCTCAGAATTGTGCGATATAAAATTGCAATCGCAAAAGTCTTTTTTTAAAGCTTTTTTCTTTTATTTTGAGTTTATATTTCACAATTCTAAGAAATAAAGTCAGATAAACTTCAGGATGAGTGTGAACGTGAACATGAATGACACTCGGGGCAGATGTCACACATCACGAAAGTTTAAGCCTTGTGAATTTTAATGTTCAAGCGCAAGAAGACGTGAAAGGGAATTCAATTCATTACTCATCCGAAGCGCATGCCCAGAAATCCGCATCTCAGACCACACACGAATACTGAATTGAGTTCTCCTTTAAATTTTTTGCACTTGAATGGACAAATTAACACAAAATTATGTCAATAAATGTCTGCCTCGGTGAGTATCCTTGTAAACATAGTCAGTTATGGCTTAAGTGAATGTAAACAGTAGGAAAGACAACACATGTGTAACAGAGTGTGTCCCTTTAAATGCAAATGAGCTTTTGCTCCCGGCCCCCTTTCCAGAAGAGGGCGGAGCTTCAAGAACTCATGCCGGCAACAACAAAACAGGACAATCTCATGCACCAAAAATGTCAGAAAGGGTGTTTATGTGTGATTTTTAACTAGTAAACTCTGGTTTACGATAATTCTGATAGCACGTAAGGGCAGCATCAATTCTGTAAATGATGTTTGAGCAGGAAGCGTTGGTATTGGCCCATCTTTCAGAATTAACCTCTGAGTGTTAGTCCCCGCAGCTCAGCTGGACTACATTAGATCCCAATGAATGATAATAAGAGTAACTTTTCTCCTCTGCTACTGAACGACAAATCATTTTGCTTTTAGTAAAGGGTAATGTGAAACCTGCTATTTATTTGGTATCAGTACATCTCGACCTGCAGCCTGAACGTAACAGTCATCACATTATGTTTTTATGTGTGTGGGCACTTATAATTAATGTCTTTTTAATTTGATTTTTTTTTAATGAATTGGTCACATTCCATCCACAATATCAACATATGTCAAGCAGTGTATGTGTTCCCATACTGAGTGAGTCAGCACAGAGTGACATTTAAAATTGTTTATGAACAATATTCCAATCAGCCCACTTGTGGCAGGTCAGTGTTTGGCACAGGACATCTTGTACCGTAGGTCAGATTAAGCAGCCAGCGCAGAGGCAATATTGGCAAACTTCACGGTTCTAATCAGTCCTCGCCGTCAGGCTAATGATAATGAAACAAAGCCAAGTCCTAGAGCTGTTGTTTACTTTTGTCGTCATTTGAAGTTAACTTTGTTGCTTCTCTGCAATGAATCCCAAACATTTTGTCACAAAAAAATGGTTAAAAAGGTGAAGGGAAATAATACTTTATGAACAATCTTATAGTCCATAATATATTATTATTCCTCAAATACATCATAGATCTTATGATTTTGTGCAGTCAGCTGCACTGCAAAAAGTTATTTTCATCTTGTTTTCCAAAACAAATATCTATACAGTCTTAAATCAATATACATTTACTCGAGAAGCAAAATGACATATTTTGTTTTCTGAAATATTTATCAAAATAATGTGTGTGTGTGTGGCTTAAAACAATAAAAGATATCTTCCAGTCGGGAAGGGAAAATAAATTTAATTCAAAAGGATAACAAGTTTACTTTACTTATGCTTTTGGCAGGTATTTTTCTTGTTTTAAATAGGAAATAATTCACCTAATTCTGATACATTTGAGAAAACAATGTATTTATTTTACAGTTAAGATGAGTGGTGTCTCATATGATCCTGAAAGGGATAGATAGATAGATAGATAGATAGATAGATAGATAGATAGATAGATAGATAGATAGATAGATAGATAGATAGATAGATAGATAGATAGATAGAAACTGACTTGATAATCATCTACCAATAATTATCTGTCAATTCAGATTATAACTTTCCAGATTTTCAGGCGGTCGTTCCAAATTTCATAGCTTGTTCCGATATAAATCAAAGTTTCTAGTAGCTGTTAGGTTTAATATTCATGGCTGGTGGGTTTCATAAATTCCCCTGCAGACTGATTATGGAGGTCTGATAGTGAGTCAGTTACTGATAATGGTAAAGTGGGACGATGTTAGTGTCTAGAGCTGCCAATGTGAATCTGTTTATTCACTGATGACCTTTCCCAAAATCTCTGTGACCATGTGATTTTTCTTTGTTATGTGATTTTTATTTCATTTTTTTTTTTTATCATGAAATGGCAAACTCAGCATACGAGGCAATTACGGTTTGGTTTATTTTCTTGAATTAGATTTGCATGTTGTTTTTAGTCTTGAGGTTTAAATCTGGTGCTTTTAATTCAATGTAGTGAAGCAGACTGAGAAATAAACAACCCATCCGGGTCTCAGGAGGGATTACATTCTCATATCATTTGATAGTCTGGATCACAGAGGTGTAGAGGGAGATAAATGACCTCTTGGGTTTCAGCTTTTCAATTTCCTTCCTGTGCTGCCCTTCCTGCAACTGTTGACCACACATTTTCTGTCTGGATTGAAGCCGGAGGCAGTTAGAAAAGAGTCATCCTCAGAACTGCAGCAAGGTTTCTGGGTTTTGAGTTTATATTAGGGATGTAAAGGTACACATATTTCTACAAACACATTCTGTGCTGAATGAATAGTGTTGTTTTAAGCACTGCACATGCAGAGTTTTGCCAATAGGATGGGACAATATTGATATGCTTTGTTCGCTATGCGATGTGTTTTAAACAGTTGTTTTTAGATCCATCTTCTCATTTTCACAGAGAAAATCAGTGTTGACAGCATACGTTGACAAAAATATATGTATTTGCATATAATGTATGTAAAATTGTGTCAAAATATATGTATTTTCTTATGATGGAGTTGAGCCAGAATCACCTAAAATCAGTAAAAGAACATATAACACAAATCTTTGCAACGTTGTTTAACTCTTGAAAAGGAGTTGCAAGCTATAGATTTTTATAGCTTTAGGCTTTTTCTTGATATAGATGTACGGAAACAGCACAAACAACAGCGATGTTACTTTGATCAGTGATTTTCTTTGTCATTGCCTGCTGGCAGCAAACGAAAGAGCCAAACTGTGTGTTTTGCATGGATAACATTAAAACGGCCCCTCTTGTCTCACCTCTCATCCAGAATCTCTACTCACAAAATCCTGTCAATCATTCGCTTTCATGCCTTTGTTTTTTGTTCTGGGAAACTAAATTTAAAAAATATCCCATAAGTAATAAAGTAGATATTTTATACATCGAAGTATGTGTAACATCTATGGCCATTACATTTAAACCAATATCATAATGCATTTGCTGTTCCGCCAGTGGAAAATAGCCAGGATGCCTAGCTTCTCAGAGTCACGTGTGCATGGAGGGCTCTCAGTTTCAGTAACTGACAGTCTTAATGGTGCATATCATCAGAGTTATTGTCTGCCAGATCAAACTAATCACACCTACTCTAAACTTAGTGCTTCAGACTCTCGGCTTAGTTCATGAGGTGCGATAGGTCAAGTGTTTCATTAATGTGGGATGTAGTACTGTTTTTAGGATGAGCGTATGAAGAAAAGTCACATTAGCTTTGTGATTCTTGCTATAGTTACACCAGTAACAGATCTCAGTTGACATTCCTTTACTTTGTCTTCAACAGCCTTGAACGAGGTTGAGTTGACGTAATTTTCCTGCAGCTATGTAATTAATCAGATGTCATTTAACACAGGATAGTCTTCACTGAATAAATTAAACATAATTTAATCCTTATTAAAGTTACAAAAGTTATTCAGTCAAGAGCAGTGAGTGATTTTGTCTTTTGTTGTTTAAATTAACATTAACGACTGCAGCAGATTTATTAGGCTGCTGTCACTTTAAGAGCTGCACGGATACAATATATTGAAACACATGCGTTTCTTTCTCAACTGTTTATGTTCACTTAAGACATAGCTGACAATGTTAACTAGGATACTCCTCAAGCGCAAGAAGATGTGAGAGACAGATCAATTCAGTATTCGCATGCTGTCTGAGATATGGCTTTCTGGGTAACGAATTAAGTTCCCTTTTGCGTCTTCTTGCGTTTTAATATTTAAATGGGAAAGACTTACATTTTCATGACGATGCAGAACTGGCCCGTCAACTGTCCCGAGCATCAGTCACTCTAAAAAATCTTAGGTTATTTTTTCTACCCAAATACTGGGTTGAGCCTTTTGGGTCATTTTTTGGGTTATTTTTCCAGGGTTTGGGTAGTTTTTGTGTTACCCAGATCCTGGGCCAGACATAACAGCCCGGCGTTTGGGTAGTTTTTGTGTTACCCAGATCATGGGCCAGACGTAACAACCCGGCGTTTGGGTAGTTTTTGTGTTACCCAGATCCTGGGTCAGACGTAACAACCCGGCGTTTGGGTAGTTTTTGTGTTACCCAGATCCTGGGCCAGACGTAACAGCCCGGCGTTTGGGTAGTTTTTGTGTTACCCAGATCCTGGGTCAGACGTAACAACCAGGCGTTTGGGTAGTTTTTGTGTTACCCAGATCCTGGATCAGACGTAACAACCCGGCGTTTGGGTAGTTTTTGTGTTACCCAGATCCTGGGCCAGACGTAACAACCCAGCGTTTGGGTAGTTTTTGTGCTACTCAGATCCTGGATCAGACGTAATAACCCAGGGGTTGAGTTATTTATCGCAGGCTTTTTACACCCTCTTCAGGAGAGAGCAGTGCAGCTCCATCAAATTGGTGCATGTCTTCGGTAAAATACAGGTTTGTGTATGTTTTATTTTATCTAAAAATTGTCGTTATTCTGTATATTGTTTCATTTCATGCAAAGCAACATAAAGCAACAAGTGTTTTTTAGAGTGTTCACGTTCATGTTCTCACAGCATTGCAATGTTAGAACTCATAAAAATGTTACCGCCCAACTGGTGATTGACGTTACATGTACTCGTCAACGACGATTTTTACTCGCATTTGGCGAGTGTTAATTTTAGGCCCTGGTTACAACAAAGGGGTCTCCCAAAAGTGTCCCATTATTTCATGTGAGTTGTAGAACTTTGTTATATCTTATGTTCTGACTCCAGCACATTGAAGGACATCATTATCACCATCTCATTGGAAGTCTCGCTCTGGCTGGCAGCAAGTTTAAGCTGTGGCCCTCTGCCTGTAAACACAGTCCCTTCCCAAACCCTGCTCTTACTGAGCTGGAGATCCACCCTCTGATCTCCTTGCACACTCACTTTTCGGACCTTTGGGACACGTACGCGAAATTTCACCCAGGACGAGGCCTCTAACAGCCCTGTACGAGGTTCATACAGCACACTGCCCCTCTTCCAGGCTTTGTACGTGCATGGGAATGGATGCCACTTATTCACTGAGGTGTTCTTCAGGATGTATTCACACAGCAAGGTGAATTCTTGCTTGAAGGTCGTTTTTCCATAGAGACCAAGCTTGTAGACTCCATACTCAGGAAGGGCAATGCTGATTGTGACTTTGCTCCCATTGTGAGTGAAGAGGACGTGGTTTGAAAGAAGACTTGCTGGTTGATTGCACTGTTCTTCAGTTAGAACAGCATGGAGGTCTAGATCTTGAGGGTTCTGGAAGGTGATGTTGCAGTTTCCTTGCTGTGTATAAACCAGAGCTTCTGTATGGCTGAACCTGGAGAGACCGGCCTCCAAAGCCCTGATACCAGGACCGCAAGAACTGCTGAGACCACATGGAAAAAGCTCATTCAGGTTGACAGGACCACCTGTGCAGCAAAGAAGAAAGTTGCCTGCATTCTGGAAGCTGTCCGCTGCATTCACCCAGTCCCTTACAAACACAGAGAGACGGTAGTAACCACGGTACGGGCAGAGGACGTTACATGTGAGTTGATCTTGCTCAGTCTGAATGGCCAAGCATTTCTCAGCTAAAGTCTTGTCCAGGTCCTTATGGCTCAATTCACACAACATCATAAGTGGTCTAGTAGTCTTTAAAACCAACTTAAAGCATCCAGACTCTAGAAAAATGATATCATTCCCATATTCACAAGGCTTGAGTCCTAAACTCATAGCATCTGGTTGCAGGCACCAGGACACGTAGGGATTCTCTGGCAGCTCTTCTGAGGTTTTGGGTGTTGGACATTCCACCTGGAAGGAACAAACCCAGCTGAATGCTTTGGAAGTGTTTCCAGGTCGAGCAAAAACCCTGACCTCATATGTGCCAGACTTTGTGGGCATGAGGCGGAGCTCCATGCTGTGTCGGGTGCTTGTGAGGAGGCCGGTGGAGTTGCTCAGCTGTTGTAGTTCATTGCCGCTAGGCTGGGAAATCTGATAGGTGAAATCGACAGGCTGAGGGAAACTCATCAATACCGTCGCCTCGCCGTTCTCTGTGGCATTTAAATGGTAAAAGTGTCAGTTACTCACAGCAGTACATCAATTGATTAATCAATAACATGAAACTCATCTAGTAGATTACTCAAGAATACACTACAGATGCAAATCAAACATAGAACTCTTTTATGAAGAGCATGTTTTTAGTTTCTGAATTAAATTTTTTTCGTGCATAAAGTAATGTCAAGGTCAATTGTCCTAAAATCATAATGAAGGGGAAAAAAAGCCTCATTAAAGGGTTAGTTCACCCAAAAATGAAGATTGTCCCATGATTTACTCACCCTCAAGCCATCCTAGGTGTATAAGACTTTCTTCTTTCAGACGAACCCAATCAGAGTTATATATATATATACAGAGTTAAATATTCTGGCTCTTCCAAGCTTTATAATGGGAGTGAATAGTAACCAAGAGTCTGAAGCCCAAAAAAGCACATCCATCCATCATGAATGTAATCCAGGAGGTTAATAAAGTCAAGTCAAGTCAAGTCACCTTTTACAATGCAGATTGTGTCAAAGTGATAACTGGCAAATAATTTGTGTCATTGTCCAGCTTAAATAAATTCAGTATTGATTCATTCTGTTGTAAAAATCAATTGTAATTAATTTAGGTAATTGATCCATATATCAGCACTGGAGAAAACAGTGATGTCATCGTCCAACTTAGTTCAGTTCGTATACAATGGTGTCTATGCAGGCAGATCAAAATGATGAATGTCAAGTGTCCCCAACATCTGTGCCGCTGGCTGTTGTGTCGGTGAGGCCTTCACAGGGGATGAAGGGAAGCGATTTATAACTTTATGGACTATAATCTCTAGCTTCTGGTAACGTCCGTTCGTGTGTTCACGAGAGAGTCGAGTTTCAGCGTATGATGTAGGAGTAGCGTAAGCTGAGATGCCTCTCGTGATTCAAACAAATAGGGACAACAAACTCAAGCTCCTCCCACATTTCTCTTTAAAAATTCTCATTTTAGACTTCTAATTCATGACCAGTGTTTTGTTTTGCTCTGTGCTTCCGTGTTCATTAATACGTTTTGAGGTGGGTCAGAGGTCACTCCTCCGCCAGAACTAGACTCGTGTATGACCGTTACCGGAAGCCAGTTATTATAGTTTATAAAGTTATAAATGTGGATATTTTTCGGAAAAAAAAACCCATCGCTATGCTTCAGAAGTCCTTTATTAAAGGATTAGTTCACTTTTAAAAACTCTTTTCCTAATAAATTTACTCACCCCCATGTCATCCAAGATGTTCATGTCTTTCTTTCGTCAGTCGAAAAGAAATGAAGGTTTTTGAGGAAAACATTCCAGGATTTTTCTCCTTATAGTGGACTTCAATGGGCACCAAACAGTTGAAGGTCATAATTAGTTTCACTGCAGCTTCAAATTGTTCAACACGATCCCAGATGAGAAATAAGAGTCTTATCTAGCGAATCGATCAGTCATTTTCGAAAAAAATACAACCGTTTATGCTTTATAAACAAAATATCGCCTTGAACGTACTTTCCGCTTCCGCATTCTTCAGTTTAGTTTTTTTCCGTAAGTAAAATAGGGAAGGCATAGGACATTCAGCGTAAGCGTTATGAAGAATGCGGAAGCGGAAAGTACGTTCAAGGCGATATTTTGTTTATAAAGCATAAACGGTTGTATTTTTTCCGAAAATGACCGATCGATTCGCTAGATAAGACCCTTATTCCTCATCTGGGATCGTGTAGAACAATTTGAAGCTGCAGTAAAACTAATTATGACCTTCAACTGTTTGGTGCCCATTGAAGTCCAGTATAAGGAGAAAAATCCTGGAATGTTTTCCTCAAAAACCTTCATTTCTTTTCGACTGACGAAAGAAAGACATGAACATCTTGGATGACATGGGGGTGAGTTAATTTATCAGGAAAAGTGTATTTAAAAGTGAACTAATCCTTTAACCCCCTGGAGCCGTATGGATTACTTTCATGATGGATGGATGTGCTTTTTTTGGGCTTCAAAATCTTGGTTACCATTTACTCCCATTATAAAGCTTGGAAGAGCCAGAATAGTATTTAATATAACTCTGATTGTGTTCATCTGAAAGAAGTCATAAACACCTAGGATGGCTTGAAGGTGAGTACATCATGGAATAATTTTAATTTTGGGGTGAACTATCCTTTGTAAAGGAATTCATTTTTTTAATTATTATAAATTTTGATTAAGTAGTCTGGCACAATCATTATTATTGTTTGTTAGGAATAAAATGCAAAACTGCCAAAGTCATGCAGTACAACCAAATTGCAAAAAGCAGACAGAGAGCACTCCTGACATTTTTTTTATGTCAAGGAAATGTTACTTCAGGTTGTAAAATATGGTGTGGTTAGGCAGAAAAACATAATTATATTTATGAATTCATATTTCGTGATATTTGTTTAAAAATTATATAATTATTTATATTTTACATTAAATTGTTTAATTACTATTTAGTCCTTAAAGTTTTAACATTTCTGGGAGATTTAGAGTTCCTTTCTAAGAACTTGAAATGAGTCACCTGTAACTATCAGGAAGTGTTTTGGGTGAATGAGGGTTAAGTTCAGCCTGTAGAACTCAGAAGTTTTCAGCACCCTCTTCTCAAACTCTTCAAGCTCAATGGGGCTCTCCAAGAGCTGCCACTCCTCCTCATCAGGATAGTGAGAGTTAGTGAAGTTCTCAGGGTCCGTCAGGAAATAAAACTCTTCATATCTGAAATTGTATTTGTATTGTAGACATGCAGAATGTGATTGTCATGATCATCGCATGCAGCGTTGTATATATAACTGTACATTTGAAATTAATATATATTATACACAGTATAGAAATCCAGTCTCACCTCTTTATGAATGCTCTGTTGTCCAGGTCCACTCTTCCAGCACCCCAGCAGGCATCCAGCAAGTACCAGTATCCGTCCAGAAACACTGCATTCCACGTGTGGCTGGATTTAGTGTTCTGGTAACTCTGACCCTGCCGGTATCCAACGCCTTTACCATGACCCGACACCTCTCTGCACTCAATACCAGCTTCCCTGAACAGATAGTGTGATTAGACAATCATTCAAATTCAGTGTGGCAAGTTGTTGCAGTACAGACTGCGTGCAAAAAATGTGTGTATTAGTCTGACACCTCAACACTGGACACCTACGTCACAATTTTATTGAACAAAAATATTTTCTTCTTCTTTAGGGGTATTGGTCATTACCACTGCCACTCTTTTTGAATATTTTGTTTAATTATTGATCTAATTTAGTTTTTTCAAATACTTTAAACTCAATATCGTTGATTATTTTACCAACTGATCTGCTATTTCATCCTTTAACTCCTGTGTAAGCCAGTACCCAACAAAACTTCACATCTGTTTTCATATTTTATAGAGATTTTCTTCTCTCATATATATAATTTAATATAGCCTATGTCTTCTCTAATGGATTGATATCTGTTTAACGCTGGCATAGATTCTGAACAGATAGCTAATTACTCTATCTGGTATAACATCTTCAATCAATACAATCCATGAATGCACAACAACATTTGAGCACATAGATGGAGAACACATAAACCTTACAAGCATCACAATGACACGTTTCAGATGCATGTGGGAAAACCTTCTCGTGCATATGCAAAAGTCTTGAAATATTAAAAATGTCACTTTAGGGGCTCTTTAGCAAACAAATGATGTTGGAGTTTTTCTCAGAACATTTTTGTTTTTCTTGAGCCATTTTTGTAATGAGTTTTAAGTGTTATTTTAAACAGTATATATCTTGTTTTATATTGAATAATCTAAAATCTAAACGTGTGAAATGTTTTGATGCAAGAATGTACTGTCTGTCTTGCGATTTGGTTTGATAATTTGTTATCTAACACTATAACATTCATAACTTTTTAAGTGTAGAATGTCAAAACAGTACTGTATATACCCCCATCTATATTAATTTCTAAATTGCTTACCTGCACATCTGTAAACAGACGCTGGAGTAACCAGAGCACACACCTCGTCCAGTCAAAAGGACCAGCTCAGGTGAGCAAACCTTCTCAGTGAGGCCCAGATATCCTTCCACATCATACTCTACAGGTAACAAACAAAACAGTATCTTGTAACAATAACTTAGTGTTATCGGAGCAGAGAGTTTTCCATTAACTTTTCAAGCTCTGCCACTTAAACATTCAGAATTAGTTTTTCAGCTAATAGTACACTCTAAAAAATGCTGGGTTAAAAACAACCCAAGTTGGGTTGAAAATGGACAAACCCAGCAATTGGGTCGTTTTAAAGGGTTAATTCACCCAAAAATGAAAATTCTGTCATTAATTTTTCACCCTCATGTCGTTCCAAACCCGTAAGACCTTTGTACAACACAAATTAAGATATTTTTGATGAAATCCGATGAAAACACTGCTTCATGAAGCTTCGAAGCTTTACAAATCTTTTGTTTCGAATCAGTGGTTCAGAACGCATATCAAACTGCCAAAGTCACATGAACCATTGAAATTTCGAAACATTTCGAAACACATATGATGTAACGAACCCTCGTTTACTGAAATCACGTGACTTTGGCAGTTTGATACACGCTCCAAACCACTGATTTGAAACGAAAGATTCGAAAAGCCATCGGATTTGATCAAAAATATCTTACCCAGTGAATGGGTTGTTTTAAGTTGGGTTAAATGTTTGCCTACCATGCTGGGTAGTTTTATTTAACCCAACTATTGTTTAAAAATTACTATACTGCTTACTTAAAATGAACCCAAAATATGTTGGAAATTAATGTTTATTAATATGTTTAATAAATGGACATGTATTAATGAGTTTAATGAATAATAATTAAACAATAAAAAAACTATTTATTAAATCGCTTATTAATAAATGTTAACTTTTTTATTATTATTGTTGCCTCTAGTAATTATGTGTCTGATTTTTTAATTTCCAACCTATTTTGGGTTCATTTTAAGCCAGACATATAGTCATTTTTAATCAATAGTTGAGTTAAATAAAACTGCCCAGCAGGTTGGGCAAACATTTAACCCAACCACTGGGTCAAAACAACCCAATCGCTGGGTTAGTCCATTTTCAACCCAGCATCTTTTTAGAGCGTAGTTCCAACACACGTCTTACTGTCTGTTTCTTTATTACAATAATGATTCTTATTCAATGATGATTATTATAAGGCAGATGATTCCTATAAGATAAGCCAAAACGCTTTCCAGAATAGGACATCATAAACAGAAATGTCTGATATGGGTCCAATAATTTAGAGCCGATATAATGAATTAAATCCTGCTATGAAGTTTCAGCATCACAGCTCAATTTATACCAAGCTTTTATTATTTAGAGGAAAAGGACAATTAAATCAATCAAAAAAAGCAAACTGTTGCAAGCAGATGTGGAAAATACCCTTGAGTATGTGCGTATGGAAGAAAGACTGATACTGACCAATGTTGTGGCAAAGCCAGATCCAGATGGCACGCAGTTTGTCTAAATCACCGATTGCCCCCTCTGTGATTGTCTGGGTGATTGCTTGCACCGAAAAGATCCGCTTGATTCTGAGCTGCAAATTACAAATCCAAATAAACGCATATCAAACTAATCTCAAAAGACATCTGATCTCTCACCTCTCTTCCAGTGTTGATTGCATGTGTGTCAAACTTGCGGAAGACCTCAGGGTTCGGGATTAGGTCCTTTCGAAGTTTTCTTAGTTTTCCTGAGGCAGTGGTTGACGTCTTCCTTGACTCTTCCTCTTTCATCACTCTGCTCTTCATTAATCTATGAGTACAGTTTTTTTTACTTTCCTCAGACAGTTGGCGTTTAGCCAGTGACCTCTGTTCATCTCTATCCATCATTTCCCATTTTTCAAACACAGAGCTCTTGATTGGCTCTTTTGCATTGACCGATTGAGGTCCTGCTGTCATTCTACCTGTTTTGCCATCAGTGATTGATGACCCACCAATCTTTAACTTCCACTCTTTATGCAGAACTACACTGACAGCATCTTCCTTTGGGATATCTTCAGTCCGTTCTTGTTTAGATTGAGTCGTCTTCGCAGCTTCCTTGCAATTGTGTTTGCTTTGTTGCTCATGTCCCAGGGTCAGCCGTGAGGTCAGAGTGTAAACAGGGGCCTCCCCTGATGCCTCGGAGTTGCTGTTGTTCATTTTGTAGCTGTGAAGGTCACTGGTGTCAGTGTAGAGGTGATTAAAGTTTTTCAACACCAAACAGTAACCTCTTCCCTTCACGTCCTTCACTGTTTGTGCCTTTGTACTCCAGACATGAATGAATGATACAAGCTGTGAGGCTTGTTGAGCAGAGGTGAGCTTTTACTTTTCTAAGCAATTAGACTTACTATTTTTACCTGGTGGATGATGACAAGGGGGAAAATAAATAAATAAGCTTGCTCTAAAAGAGTGACTGAACCATATCTAAAGAATATAATAGAGGGCTCTTGGGTTTGTAGAACAAACGTCAAAGTATCATCGTTATGTTTACCATAACTTATAAATTTAAAAACTCCATTATAAAACTCCATTAGAAAATCTCGAAGGAACCAGTGGCGAATTAGACTTCTGGGTTCTGATGTCATTACTGCACCACTCTGTAAACACAGTGCTGTTTTGTGTATTGGGGTAACCACTGTATTTCTACTTTTCCATAAGTGGCACTTACTGTCAGAGAGTGAATTTGGATTTTTATTCAGCTCGTTTTTGTTTAGACTAATTATATACACTGCCCTCCAAAAGTCTGGAAACGCCCTAGAAAAGTGAGGTTTTGGACAATATTGGCATGAATCCTTTTTAATTTGTGATAATTTTACACTGATAAGGGACAACACAAACTATGAAAACAGTTTATTATAATTATTACAATTTTATTACATAAACAGTTTATACATAGAAAAAACGTACATTTTCGATTCATCAAAATATCCACCATTAGCAGCTATCTGACCTAAACTGAGTTCTAATTGGTTCATTGTACTCTAAACTCTTTTACAAAAATCTTTTACAAACCTGGGCCAAGTTTAAACCAGTAACCAGGCATCACAGCTGGCAAAGGGGCATGTCTGACTTTGACATGTATATATTTTAATTATTATGTAATCAAAATTAAAATTATTATTGCTGGTCTTCAATGCTAATGTCAAGTTACTTTAATGTATTTGCACCAAAAAATGATAAGGATTTATGCTGATATCGTCCAAAACCACACTTTGCCAGGAGTGTTTCCAAACTTTTTTTCCAATCATTTATTAGGCTGAAATGTGAGGTTTGAGATGTATCATTTTATAAAACTTTTTTTTTTTTGTCATTTCATATCAATTCATATGTCTAAGCCTGAGCAGTAATAGTCGTTAATCTTCCGCATTGAAGTTTTACGGTGGCCTTTGGAAATGTAACTTTTTTTTCTGCAGTTCTGTAATAGATGAATCACAGTCAAGAAACCAAAAAGAAAAAACAGAGAGAGAGTTTGCAGCGAAACCCTATTGCAATTGCTTAAAATCTAATTATTTTAAAACAAAAGGGTCAAGAGCCCAACCAAAGCAAACACTGACCACCATGATGGTGGCATCATTTTTAGACCAATAAAACATCAACATCTAAACCTCTGTTAATTCTCAATAAGATCTTCTGTAGACATATGACAGAAATAAAGTCAATCTGGTTAGTAATAAGTAAAGCTGGTAATGCTGTTTGTGGAGTTGTTTAATCAGATCTTGAGAGATTTAATGTCTTTTATCTTCTGTTGATTTCATCTAAGGCTGTGACTGAAGTCAGTTGTTCTTATGTTTATCTTTTCTTCAGTGATTCTGTTTGTTAAGAGCAGGTGTTCATCACTAATGCTCAATCATCCCTTAATTAAACGTTTAATTATCTCATTAACTTAAACTCTGCTTCAGTGTTACTTTAACACTATTTAAAGAGGGACCATATGTACTCTGAGCAGAGTTAATTTAACTCTGGGGATTTTGCTGTGGGTCATTTCTTACCATATTGGTGATGTTTCAAAACTACGCTGATACCTAAACAACATGT
>RJVU01000233.1:3228288-3268931 GCA_003731715.1 Anabarilius grahami | reverse complement strand
TTCAGTTCTAATATCAAAATTTTTCAGAAACAATTTCAACTTCTGATTTCTAAAAAAATATATATATATATATATATCCTTCCCTATTACATTTTTCACCAGCGCGGAGTTTGCAGGTGCGAGCTTACTTCTTAATTTTTGAATAGGCAAGCATTCACATTTTCTTCATACAAAGATCATATATATGAAATTATATCAAGTATAATTACAAAAAAGCCTTGGAGTAAATGGCACATAGAAGAAACCCTCATCCCTATTGTGACAAACCCATGTTCTTGTCCCTACATATATACCTGACAGGTGCTCTCAGACATGTGTGCAATTACACTGCACTTACAGTACTGTGGTAATCAAGTCTTTTTGAAGGCACTTTGATAGCACCATCTCACCCAGTGTGTAATGAATAAATGCACTCCTTACAGGTATGGCAATTACTGGACTAGCGAAAGAGATCTGGGTATAGTGTGCACCCAGAATAGTATATCTTTCATGTATTTAAAGCGACATAAATTGATTTTAGCTATACTAGCAAAAAATGTAATATTTAAGAGAACGTATTTCTGAGCATACATAATTATTTGTTTCTAGGAATCAGAGAAAGAGAGACATGTGCATTTAAAACAGAGTTCAGAAGTCAAAGTCACCCTACCATCTGTGTTCTTTAATGCAACTAAACCCAAAGCATGAGGTGAAACGTCAAAGAGAAATACAGATGGCTGGCGAATTCTGATGATTTCGATATGATATTAGAGAGTTTTTTGAAAGTCAGAAAAAAACGTGTTGAACATCGGACTGTTATTGCATTGTCACACTTACTGGGGTAAGTTACAATGGAACATCTCGTTAAATAACTTATTACAGGCTTTTCATTTAAATTTAAACGGTAAAATGTTTATGAAACACAAAACAAATGACTTTGCAAAAAAGTAAGTAAACACAAAAAACTGAATACATTGAAAAAGGAGTAAAATGCAATGCTCAAACCTACATACCTTGTGTCCAGTGCATTCGACTGATTTGTAATGATGGCTTTGTGCGCTGTTGTGTTCCCTTCTGGATGGTTAAATACATGATACTCTGGACTGGGATGTGTAGCGCTGGCAGAATGAGGGGATGACAGACCTAAAAATATTGCAAAGCAGCTGATGTTGAACAGTACAACACCTTCTGTCAACCACTGGCCCTTATGGGTCACGAGCAGCAGAATGGTTATAGAAATATTAGAGAACATTCACATTTATGCATTCAGCATATGCTTTCATCCAACCTACATTGCATTCAAGGTCGTTTTTTGCTTCCCCTGGGAATCAAATCTATGACCTTGCCATTGCTAGTGCCATGCTCTGCTGTTTGACTACTATTTGTCACTAATCTAGTAATATTTGTGACACTGATCAGCTCCTTTGAACAAATGGCCAGATGTTCTTACTCTCATTGAAGCACAAGCTGCATCGTTTTCAAATCATGCTGGAGAGGAAGATTATCAGGTTTTACACACACTTGTGGAGTTCTTGTGCTGCTGTCATTATAGCAGAAGAGAAAAACCAAATACATTCTGAAAAACTGTTCATTTTTTTTCAATCATGCTTTCTGTGCACTTAAAGTCACCACGAAATCAAAATTTAAATATTTTTGTTTTTATGGAATATTGCAATATCATTACTTGTACATCATTATGCCCTCGTAATCTTTAATCTCTTCTCTGATGACGTGTTTACTGTGCGAGAGAAGAACAACCTGTCACTCACAGGAGATCAGGGAAGAAAAGACACAACTTCCATTTCATGCTGACATTCATTTAATGCTAACAACAATTTCTTTTTATTTAAAATTGTGTATTCAATTTGAAAAATTCTAAATACAATGTTAATGACTGCTCGCCATTTTCTCCTGGATGTATGAACATGATTTCTCATTATGTTTGAAACCATAATGAGAAAATTAGACGAATCAGAAGAATCAGGTGATTTTACACTGTTTTAAAATGTTGGTGTAAAAACAACCCAAGTTGGGTTGAAAATGGACAAACTCGGCGACTGGGTTGTTTTAACCCAGCATTTGGGTTAAATGTTTGACCAACCTGTTGGGCAGTTTTATTTAACTCAACTATTGTTTAAAAATTACTGTATTGCTTGCTTAAAACCCAAAATGTATTAATATGCTTAATGAATAATAATTAAACAATGAACATTTATTAAATCGCTTGTTCACCTTTTGATTTTTATTGTTTCCTCTAGAAATTATGTGTCTGATTTTTAATTTCCAATCTATTTTGGGTTCATTTCAAGACAGACATATAGTAATCTTTAAACAATATTTGGATTAAATAAAACTGCTCAGCACATCGGGCAAACATTTAACCCAACCGCTGTCCATTTTCAACCCAACTTGGGTTGTTTTTAACCCAGCATTTTTTAGAGTGTAACTGCTATATCATGTGGTGACTATATTTATAGTTGTAAGTTTAGATCTACTATTGCACAGATTAAATGTTCATGTTGCACAGAGTAAAATGTAAATTAGATTATATAATAGAAGGACGGCGCGGCTCTCTGTTAAAATGTTAACTAATGTAACGCTGTAGCTAAGTATTTAAGATTGTCTGTTAACCTGTAGGTCCATGACTGACAGATTCACATCCTCTTCAGTCTTCACTAGAGGTGGAATGGCAGAAGTCACAGTGACCAGTTTTACAGGTAGGAGACACATACTCTTCAACTTTTTAAAGGTTTCTGTGCAAAACAGTTTCTAAAGGTTGTGAAAGTGCTGCTTACTTTATGTTGAAGGTGTCACGGTACAGATGTATGTTTTTTTTTTGTTGTTGTTTTTTTTCAATTTCTCCTTCAATTGGGGATAAATAAAGTGCAGTCTGTTCTACTCATTACAATATGCAGTAAAAATTAGCAAAACTGTTTAATAATGCACATTTTCATAATAATATTGTCACATCTGTTGTGGTAAGCAACATGCATGGAGAAGGCAATATCATAAATAGTCTTTAATAAACAATGAAAACAGGCAGCAGAATCACAGGAGAGATATTTACATCAATCACACAACAAATCTAAGATGATAACCAACAAAACAGAACAAAACACACGGGGAACTAAATGAGAAATGTCTAACTAACTGTGTCTTTAACTACTGTGTTAATCATTTGATACAATGCATTCATTGTGTACATGCATGATTATGTTACTTTTATTTATTTTTAAATAACTGCGTGCAATTACATCTAATAATTTCTGTAATCTGTAATTACACTGTCGACACTTCCTCTACCCTTTAACCCAGCCTTAAATCTACCCGTATCCCACCTCAAGAGCAGCACAAGTGTTTTACAATACAACATGAATGCAATAAGTACATTTTAGGCTACCCAACATTTATTATTTTATGCAAGTACACAAATGCTGAGTTAAAAACAACCCAAGTTGTGTTGAAAATGGACAAACCCAGCGATTGGGTTGTTTTAACCCAGCAGTTGGGCTAAATGTTTGCCCAACCTGCTGGGTTAAAACAACCCATTTGCCAATTATACAATGAACATTTATTACATTGCTTATTAATAAATGTTCACCTTTTAATTATTATTGTTGCCTCTAGTAATTATGTGTCTGATTTTTAATTTCCAACCTATTTTGGATTCATTTTAAGCCAGCCATATTGTCATTTTTAAACAATAGTTGGGTTAAATAAACCTACCCAGCATGCTGGGCAAACATTTAACCCAACCGCTGGGTTTGTCCATTTTCAACCCAACTAGAGTGTACATAGTAGTTAAAGACACCTAATATAAAGTGAGACTGAGAGGGTTTGTTCTGAGTGTCTTGGTATTGCTTAGCACGTTTTTCAGGCCTGGTGAATATATAATATATATGATATATGATATGTTCATGTCTCTGCTCATTTCTAATGGTTGACTGCAGTGTAAAATGAGCTTTATCTGTGCTTCTTTATTCTCAGTCACCTATTCCTATAAATTATTAATTCTAATTGTCATCTTGGCTTCGATGAGAATAATGCATGCATTAACTGAACTTTGTGTTTTCATTTCTCTTTTACATAGCGAGTCATCATAGCCATCTGTCTGCATTGTAAACAAGCTGAATTTATTTTAAGTAAATCCATTCCCTTAACTTAATGTTGTCTCAAAAAGCATCAAATTAATCACCTAATGAGGTATTCATAAAGAGTGAACTTAAACATTGAGTTTAACTTTTAATTACTGTAGGTAAAAGTACAGTAAAGTACATATTTGATTGAAATACGTTCTAGGTTTAAATGAAGTAAATTATGATGGTCTCCATGGTAAAATATAAACATGCTCATAAATCTCATGTAGCCGATGCATCTTTATTTATTCATTTTTTTCCAAACAGAAATGTCCGAATTCACCAAAGGGACAAATAGTAACACAAAGCAAGTGTTTAGAACAGAACAACATCAATAATTCTGAAGGAATGTGCCCATTAAGTTCCCATGCTTTGACCAAACACACATACAGTAATTAAATCATTCAACCGCAAGGCCTTATTGTATATATTCCTCACTGCTTTATTTATGTACTTGATCATTTTGAGCTATGAAACACTGATTTTTTTAGAGGAACTTTAAGCCAAAGAAGTTCAAGGAATATAGATGATTACATAAGCTGATGATCTGAATCAGGTGTATTATGAAGATATATGTACAAAATGTGCAGTGCTGTGGATCCTCAGGCCCGAAAACCACTGCTGTAAATTATGATCAGACTGGCCTAATAAGTCACTTCGAGGTACAACAGCAGAGGGCACTGTTGATATTCACTAAAACAGATAAAAACACTCGTCTACAATCTGAAACACTGTGATAGGTGATTCTTTAACTTCTGGTTGATGTGTCAGGGGATGTTTGTCATCATGGCTAACAGATTTCCACATTTTCATTTTGTTGTATCAAGGACACACAAAGAGTGTCATGCAAACCTTTCACAGATACAGACATTGAGAGTCTTAAGCCATTTTAAGAATGCAAATTAATGTTAAAGGATAATTAATGTTAGAACAGTGATCTGAAGAACTGTAAAATAATCCTAAACAATTTCAATATTTATTCAAATGAAAATTAATTATATATATGTATATATCATATCTTTTTTTTTTTCTCACAAATTGTTTTAAAAGTTAGTGTTGTTTTGTTGACCAAGGAGACTACAGTGTCAAGCAGCTTGAAATGAAATGTGACACATCTGATGTGTAAACATCATGTTAAATGCTATTTTCACTAATAGCAGTATTTTCTTTGCACTAAGTGTAATCTTTATTTATATGCTTTTTATATTTTAGTGGCAGATAGCTTACTATTTCCACCTCAGTGTATTGTAGTACATAGGCTACATTATAAACAATATGCAATAATCCCTATCCTAAAGTCCTCTGAAAAAAAAATTCAAACGATCATTTCCACCACAAAATACTTTTAAAGTTTACTTCACTTTAAAAAGTTACACCTTTGTACCTTATTTACCCCTAAAGTACATTAAAGGTACAAATCTGTGCCTGTAGTATACATATTAGTACCCTAGTGACCGCTTTAGTACCTTTTTTTTGTATTGAGAATTCAATAAAGAGTTTATTTTCTAAAGAAAGGATCCAGTACACATGCTAATAATTCCTCTGTGTATGTCTGTGGACCCTGTTACTTTAATCATATAACCAAATATTTGCTATATAAATATTGTGATAAATTGTTGGTTGTTTATGAATTCTGTCCACTAAGCTTCTCCTGCTGCATGCTGCCCCCTAGCAGCAGCCAGAGGCGTAACTCACTGACGCTTCATACCTGAGGTCTGTATAATTAATACACCCACCAACAACTTTTACTACCATGCTGCATGTTTTTCTGGCATAATTTTAGTGGCATTCAATCTGCTTAGGACTGACTAACATTTAACTCACAAACATTTAACAGAGCGCCAGAGGTGTTTTGTGAAAGCACCTCTTTGATATAAGTTTAGACGGGAAAATAAAGGTTTACAAGGCATCTAACCTCTACAGAAATAATTAGCAGGTATGCCATGAATGATTCTAAAGGAATTCAATGGAAAAGCACACGAATGAGGGTGGGGTGAACATCAAGGATTTATTTATTTGTTCGTTTATTACGTTCAGAAAAGGCGTAAAAAGTTAATGCTGCATTTATGAAATAAAGCCCTCAATTCAGTCATTTTTCTGTCTTGTTGATGGCTAGTCAAAACAAAATTTCCCTTTGCACGTTTATCATATGTTTTTGTCCGGCCATGTCAATAGATAAGCACAATAACTGATTTAGTATGCTAAAACTTTATCAGTCATTATTGCTCATTGTGTACTGTATGTTATTAAGGGATATTCTTCAGATATTCAAGAGGTGCTTTGTGTAAATTTGCCAAATTGAGCATATTACGGATGTGATGCCGGGTTAATTTCTCAATGGACTGGCAGCATGATCTCGACTGCAAATTTTAATTATCCTTCCACCTTGCGACCACTTATCCTGCATTAATTCAAATTCATATCAGCTCTCAAATGTAAGTCTTCTTGGTGGAGAGAAAATTGTTTAATTCATGAAAGTTACGTTTTAAATATTCTCCAGGCAGACCCAGTGCAGGGCTCAAATTCTTAGCATTTATGATAATTGTGAGCAGATGTAATGTGCTTAAATAACACATTTCCATTATATAAGCTACTCTCTCTCTCTCATATATATATATATATATAATTTATGTAGTATAACACAACATTGCAGCATGTTTGTAGTAATGGCATTAATGAGAAATCATCAGTTTAGTCTAGTGTCAGTGGCACAGGGACCCAGAGGCAGAGCAAACCCGCCCCGTCTCATGTGCACTGAAGTAAGTGTGATTGCTGAGGTGTAAAAGTAGAGTTGTGAAGCAGACAGTAGACTTTTATTTGAAACCATGATGGGTTGATTTGCTATACTTCTGAGGAAAATGATGGAAAGCAAGGAAGTGCTTAATTTTGAGCCATCCGGTAAGTTCATCTGTGTTTTGTCAACTCAGTCAGTGGGGATGGAGACCTGTAAGTGGACAGAAAGTTTTGGTCACTTCATCGGGAAAATTTACAGAATCATTTGTTCTGGTTGTATTTGCTTAGACTGGAAGATTACAAGGAAAGAGAAATACTTTTCTTTTTTTTAACGTTGCCAATTTTGAAGGACTGTGAATGTTTCCTTTTGCAGTATGTGATAATCAACACTGAATATGGTACAGTAGATATGCATTTTTTAAAGTCAGCTGTTTTAATCAGACTCTACTGGAAAGTTGTCAAGTAATATTTAAATGAAAAATAATCTTTTTTCTCTCTCTCTAAGAGGATTATCCACTAAGAATCAGTCAAAACTCATGTTACTTGTATATTCAGTTCACTGCAGTGCAATATTAGATTAAAACTGGTGTAAGAATGAGTCAAGATTCAGCTGGTAATGAAATAATTATGCATATTTTTTCAGATGTAAATATGCAAATATGATGCTCCGTCTGTGTTTAATAAACTTGACTGCAATGAAATCAATCAACACATACTGAATTAAGAAATTTAACAAATAGAGTCAAATTGCCAGAGTAACCCTCTCACATTAAGCCTCATTATCTCCTGATGATTGATTAAAAGAAATCATGTTTGACGACTCTGTCATGGCAGACGCCAGGGATACAATATAATAATAATAATTATTATTATTATAGAAGTTAAAAGCTGATGGTAGAGTATAGGTCAAGCTCAAAATAGAGAAATTCTGAAACATCAAAACTCTTAAAAGTTCAAGAAAGGAGTAATAAAATGTAATGATTTAAAATGAATAAATGTAAATAATAATAATATTCAATATGTCCATCCGGTCCGTCCTTAAAGGAACAACTCACCCAAAAATGAAAATTCTGTAATCATTTACTCATCCTCATGTTCTTCCAAACCCATAAGACTTTCATTCATTTTCAAAATACAAATGAATATATTAGAATGAAATCGGAGAGATTTCGGTCCCTCCATTGACTGCGTACACAAAAATGAACCTCATTGGTTGTCGCACATCAAGCAAGCGCGCTTGAGCTTCCGTTTACCACTGATTTGTGAGTTGATGAATATGTGAATACATTTGAAGAGTTCAGATGCAAAAATGAGATAACGATATTAAGCGAATGCTCTCCGCACATAGTATTCGTTCATTCATCTAGGGCTGCACAATTAATCGAATTTCTAATTGCGCTTACGATTATGGATGCCACGATTTCGTAATTGTTCAAAGGCGTGATTACAACAAAAATATCCTCTTACGTTATTCTGCACGCTTAAGAGGTGTGTTTAGAGCATGTTACGCTGTGAGAGGCGAATCACGACTACTTCAGAGTGTAAAAGGTCTAACCCAGCACAAAAGGAACACTACCAGTGATGTAAGTGTACGCTGATTGGTCGAACGCATGTGAAACACCAGCACCTGCCATTTTTAAAAAGCTGTGTACACAGCCTATGTATGAACTAACTGTGCAGAAACGGTCCTGCCATTTTAAATAAAGTTGAACTAACTAACTAGTTTTGTCCTGCTAATTATTATTTTATACCCATAAAAATAATTAGTAACTGCCAGGTAACGATCACCTGCTTTTTCCCATCATGGCTAACGTCAGGTGTGTTATCTTAACTAATAACATTTATTAATTGGCTTATAAAGCCCACATTTAACGTTACCGAAAAAAGTTCAGTGATCTGTCAGATCCTGTAGTTCGGTTAGTACAGTTTACTGCTGAACAACTCATTTTGTCTGTGTGAAATAACAAAGAAATCGAAAATTAATAGTTAGTTATATATCTTCAATCTCCCCTCGAAGCTCCGAAAGTCCTCAGAGAAGCTGTCAATCCCAACTGTCAATCATAACTGTCAATCATACCGTTTCTATTGCATCAAATTGCTAGCTAAAATCAAACTTGTCGAGCAAACTTATCGAACAAAAACGAACAATTGAATATATATCAGCGTGATAACAACTACCTTAAATGACCAAAACCATCTTTCGAAAAATTTTATTTGAAGCATAATTTATTTTTTTGTTTTGACTCAAGTTCGTTTGCATGGAGAGTGCGAGGTTTATGACCTGTACTGCATCCAGCCACCAGGGGGCGATCAAAGAGCCCGCTGCTTCACTTTTCAGGATGTACAGGTCCTTCTCAAAAAAATAGCATATTGTGATAAAGTTCATTATTTTCCATAATGTAATGATAAAAATTAAACTTTCATATATTTTAGATTCATTGCACACCAACTGAAATATTTCAGGTCTTTTATAGTTTTAATACTGATGATTTTGGCGTACAGCTCATGAAAACCCAAAATTAATCTAAAAAAATTAGCATATTTCATCCGACCAAAAAAAGAAAAGTGTTTTTAATACAAAAAAAGTCAACCTTCAAATAATTATGTTCAGTTATGCACTCAATACTTGGTCGGGAATCCTTTTGCAGAAATGACTGCTTCAATGCGGCGTGGCATGGAGGCAATCAGCCTGTGGCACTGCTGAGGTGTTATGGAGGCCCAGGATGCTTCGATAGCGGCCTTAAGCTCATCCAGAGTGTTGGGTCTTGCGTCTCTCAACTTTCTCTTCACAATATCCCACAGATTCTCTATGGGGTTCAGGTCAGGAGAGTTGGCAGGCCAATTGAGCACAGTAATACCATGGTCAGTAAACCATTTACCAGTGGTTTTGGCACTGTGAGCAGGTGCCAGGTCGTGCTGAAAAACGAAATCTTCATCTCCATAAAGCTTTTCAGCAGATGGAAGCATGAAGTGCTCCAAAATCTCCTGATAGCTAGCTGCATTGACCCTGCCCTTGATAAAACACAGTGGACCAACACCAGCAGCTGACATGGCACCCCAGACCATCACTGACTGTGGGAACTTGACACTGGACTTCAGGCATTTTGGCATTTCCTTCTCCCCAGTCTTCCTCCAGACTCTGGCACCTTGATTTCCGAATGACTTTGGACCACTGAGCAACAGTCCAGTGCTGCTTCTCTGTAGCCCAGGTCAGGCGCTTCTGCCGCTGTTTCTGGTTCAAAAGTGGCTTGACCTGGGGAATGCGGCACCTGTAGCCCATTTCCTGCACACGCCTGTGCACGGTGGCTCTGGATGTTTCTACTCCAGACTCAGTCCACTGCTTCCGCAGGTCCCCCAAGGTCTGGAATCGGTCCTTCTCCACAATCTTCCTCAGGGTCCGGTCACCTCTTCTCGTTGTGCAGCGTTTTTTGCCACACTTTTTCCTTCCCACAGACTTCCCACTGAGGTGCCTTGATACAGCACTCTGGGAACAGCCTATTCGTTCAGAAATTTCTTTCTGTGTCTTACCCTCTCGCTTGAGGGTGTCAATGATGGCCTTCTGGACAGCAGTCAGGTCGGCAGTCTTACCCATGATTGCGGTTTTGAGTAATGAACCAGGCTGGGAGTTTTTAAAAGCCTCAGGAATCTTTTGCAGGTGTTTAGAGTTAATTAGTTGATTCAGATGATTAGGTTAATAGCTCGTTTAGAGAACCTTTTCATGATATGCTAATTTTTTGAGATAGGAATTTTGGGTTTTCATGAGCTGTATGCCAAAATCATCAGTATTAAAACAATAAAAGACCTGAAATATTTCAGTTGGTGTGCAATGAATCTAAAATATATGAAAGTTTAATTTTTATCATTACATTATGGAAAATAATGAACTTTATCACAATATGCTAATTTTTTGAGAATTACCTGTATGAGGCACACCCGGTTCAAACCGCTGCCGACGGGAGGGTCAAAGTAAATGACAAGTTGTGGCAACCAATCGGAATCCTCTCAAGCGAGGACCTCTACATTCCGATTGGTTGCCGCTGAACCGCGTCATAGCTCACTACCATAAAGTTGACCTGACTTCAACTCTCCTCGACGCTCTCACCGTCCAAGACGTGCCGTGCCGCACCGCGCCGTGCCGCTCTCGTTGGAGCTCGCTGCCGGTTCACATTGAAAATAAATTACTTCCTGTCACTTTGATGCTCTCGCCGGCAGCTGTGTGAACGCACGGTTACTTTTAAACATGGAAAACAGTCATAGATGGACCTCTCAACCTTACGCAATGAGAAAATCCACGACTTTGATTATCTATTTCTGCTCAGCTAGCGAAATTGAGCATCAACCACACGGCAAAAACGAATACTTTTTCATATACGGTCTACTTTCTTTGTAATAATAACGTATTAGACAGGTCTGTTAAACAGATGGTAAACTAATGAAGACGCAGAATGCGAGCACATTGTGCTCAGGCTCTCGTCAAAATAAAAGTTTGCTGCGCTGTCAAAATAAAAGTCACAACAACAAGCGCAGTTTACGTCACTTCAGAGTTCCTACTTCAGGTGCAATTGCAACCAGGAAAAGTTCCTAGAACAACATGGTGCGAAAGCCACAGTTATTATTAAAAAAAGCACATATGGTTTTAGCTGGTTTTGCAGCAAAAGACAGTCAATTTTGTTAAATACCAATGAATTGACTAAAGTGACATTTTTAATTTCAATAACTAATAACTTTTCATTGCCATTAAAGAGAAATTACTGAACCTAAACATAGGATCCTGATAAAAATTTAAAAGAAAACATGTTAGATGGACTTAAAGGTTTTTGCATCTGAACTGAATTCATTTTTTCATTTTTGGGTGAACCTTTTAAGGAACTTAGTGTCAGCAGGTCTCAGAGAGAGCTAAAACAACTATTTTAGGGTTAGTGCCAATTTACTGTAGTTCCTGCAAAAGGTACAGACCTTTTCATGTAACTATTATTCCTGTCAACACCACAGGACAGCACAGTCAGCAACAGGAAGTCAGCGAGCCTGCTAACAGGAAGTCTAGTGAGGCAAGCAGCAAAGAACAGATCACAACAAGCTGTCCATTGAGAGCGAATTTGTGTAGCATTGTCAGCAAAAGATGATTACATGCTTTACATGAGGGCAATGAAAACATATCAGATTTGTCAGAGATGGAGTCGAATTTGATTAGCTGCTCGGCATTGTGTGCTGATATCAACATTACTGGGACTTTTCAGTGTTTTAATCACTCCACTTGTGTTTCAAAGGGAAAATTCAATGCAACTGCTTCTAGAGTCAGTATGATCAATAAATGAAAAGTTGTAAATGAGCCTTATTATGGCACTGAAGAGGGAAAAGAGTGAAGAGCTGTCATGAGTCACCATTATAAATTCAGGATCCTCACTCTCACCCTAACCTCAGCTGCACACACTTATTCCAGCCCATCAAAGAGACTGGGATTTAATGGAAATTTCCCATCTTTGAAATTCATCCAATTTACACCAGCCCTGATAGCGTCATGCATGGAAGGCTTAGGGCCACGTATTTTCTTCAGGGTGGATGGGATAAAGAGGTAATTTTCTGCACAAAAATCATATCAGGGATATTCTTAGCACATCGTGTTGCTATCTCCAATGACCGCAGCTCCACCATCATCCCACCATCTTTAATTTAGCAGACAACTTGCTTTGTTACAACAGTATATGGTCCTCAAAACACTGTAGCGCTTTAGGGCAGACCGCTGCTCTTGCAACCCTGCTGGCTTTGACAAATTGATTCAGTTATATCTCTGTGAGAAAATATCATTTGTTCCTAAGGGAACGCTTGCTAAATAATAAATAAAAAATTATGTCTACTGCAAAATCTTTTGAGAGTGTGTCTGAGAATGGAAATTCCTCCCTGGTGGTTTGGTTTGCTGTACAGTCTGGTCATGTGACACTTGGGATTAGAGAAGAGACTGTCATTTCTATTCTTACTTCAGGACCCCATCAGCCCTCAGGCCACACGAGTCCTGTACTGGCTGGACGTACATGCTGTCTGTGACAAAACCATTTCTGAGAGCCCTTAATAGATCCCTTAAAGCAATGTTCTGTGTTCAACACAGCTCTATCCACAGCATCTGCACTCTGCAGTCACAGAAAATAACGCAATATATATTGAGCGAGTTTGACAAGGGCCTAATTGTGATGGTTAGACAATGGGTCAGAGCATCTCCAAAACTGCAGCTCTTGTGGGGTGTTCCCGGTCTGCAGTGGTCAGTGAATATCAAAAGTGCTCCAAGGAAGGAACAGTGGTGAACCGGAGACAGGGTCATGGGCGGCCAAGACTCAGTAAAGGCTGGCCCGTGTGGTCCGATCCAACAGACAAGCTACTGTAGCTCAAATTAAAGTTAATTCTGGTTCTGATAGAAAGGTGACAGAATACACACGTATGGAGCTGCATAGCCGCAGACCAGTCAGGGTGCCCATGCTGACCCCTGTCCACCGCCGAAAGAGCCAACAGTGGGCACGTGAGCATCAGAACTGGACCACGGAGCAGTGGAAGAAGGTGTCCTGGTCTGATGAATCACGTTTTCTTTTACATCACGTGGATGGCCGGGAGCGTGTGCGTCACTTACCTGGAGAACACATGGCACTAGGATGCACTATGGGAAGAAGGCAAGCCGGCGAAGGCAGTGTGATGCTTTGGGCAATGTTCTGCTGGGAAACCTTGGATCCTGCCATCCATGTGTATGTTACTTTGACACGTACCACCTACCTAAGCATTGTTGCAGACCATGTACACCCTTTCATGGTAACGTATTCCCTGGTGGCTGTGGCCTCTTTCAGCAGGATAATGCTCCTGTCACCAAAGCAAAAAAGGTTCAGGAATGGTTTGAGGAGCACAACAACGAGTTTGAGGTGTTGACTTGGCCTCCAAATTCCAAGTTTTACTTGTATCACAATAGGAAAGAAAGTCAATCATAATTTCTGCTCCATGCTGACTTTAATTTTGTTTAGGCAAAAATTATCTCTCCTTTGATTTTGGGGATAATAATATCAATATTCTTGACAGTACTTTTATTTATTTATCCATCCATCCATCCATCCATCCATCCATCCATCCATCCACCCATCCACCCATCCATCCATCCATCCATCCATCCACCCATCAACCCATCCNATCCATTCACCCATCCATCCATCCATCCATCCATCCATCCATCCATCCATCCATCCATTCATCCACCCATCCATTCACCCATCCATCCATCCATCCATCCATCCATTCATCCACCCATCCATTCACCCATCCATCCATCCATCCATCTTGAATGTAGATTAAAGCTCAGTTGAGATCTGTTTCCTCCACAGACACTCCATCTGGGCAGACAAGAAATGGCCACCTTTTCCAAGGGACGGGTGAGAACTAAACATTATAATTCTTTATCTGTTCCTCTGCATCTTTTTCAATTAAATATATAATACTGTAAGAGCATGTCTTGATCATATAAGCAAAATTTTATACACACTGCCCTCCAAAAGTTCGGAAACACCCCTGGCAAAATGTGGTTTTGGACGATATCAGCATAAATCCTTATCATTTTTTGGTGCAAATACATTACAGTAACTTGACATTAGCATTGAAGACCAGCAATAATAATTTTCATTTTGGTTACATAATAATGGCAATATATACATGTCAAAGTCAGACATGCCCCTTTGCCAGCTGTGACGCCTGGTTACTGGTTTAAACTTGGCCCAGGTTTGTAAAAGATTTTTGGGTCAGCACACCTTAATAGCTTCAACAATTGATTGCCAATTAAGTTTAGAATACAATGAACCAATTAGAACCCAGTTTAGGTCAGATAGCTGCTAATGGTGGATATTTTGATGAATCGAAAATTTAAGTTTTTTCTATGTATAAACTGTTTATGTAATAAAATATGTTCTCGTAGTTTGTGTTGTCCCTTATCAGTGCGAAATTATCACAAATTAAAAAGGATCCTTGCCAATATTGTCCAAAACCCCACTTTTCTAGGGCGTTTCCAAACTTTTGGAGGGCAGTGTATATAAAAAAACAACCTGCTCAAAATCACCATATCACATTGAGTAAATACCATCAAAACCATAGACTGAGAGTAAACAGACTTAACAGCGTATCACCCCAACTATAAAAAAAACAGCTGCAGCCTGCACAAACTCGGCTTATTCCTCAGAATATCATGTAGTTTACCTCATGTCATGATTATACTCTTACATGCAAAGAAGGTATTTATTGGGGCGGCTATGGTTATATTGCTCTGTGTGCCTGGTTTTGGGCAGGATTTTATTAGTATTCTGTAGCTTTAACAGATGGTGCATATATTTTTGAGGGCGATGGATCTGCAGTCACATACCATAAATAGCGTTAAATAAATAAAAATCTCTATGCTTGAGATGAAAATGAGCATGATTCATTGAACAGGAAGTTAACACCTCAGCTTCTATACAAAATGCAATGTGCAATATTTCATGTAAAAGGTCACGTCAGACTGAGTTAGGCAGGGAAATGAGATTATAATAATCATCTTAAAGCTAAGAAAGGCCTACTTAAGGAGCTCTATTGTGACATGTTGATGTCTCAGAGCTGCGAGACGCCGAAACAGAGGACTGCAGAGAAGAGAGCCAGAGGAAACAAGACACACTCGCGATCCCGACAGACAGCAGTCACTATGAGACGCCCATTCAGACGACCATCTCAGGTCAGAGCGTGTGATGCATCTGAGCGTTTGTTTAGATCTGTGTGGTGTGGTTCAGATATGATGTTCGTGGGTGTGTGGGTGGGTTAGATGAGATTCTCTTTGAGACTACTTCAAAAATCTCAAAAAATCATTGTGATTGTAGCCTGAGGTATAGACGGATCCCAGTAGTATTAGCCGTCAGCAGCAGCTCTTCCTCCTCCACATTGTGAACACCCATCAAAAATTCTCTGTGTTCACTTTCTGCCTTAAAAACAATCAGTATTGTTTTCATGTTATGGCTGATGTGTTTGCGGCATTGGGGAAGCAGGCTGTGCCAGGTCTTATTCATAAGTGACTGCGGTGTCAGGGTTCAGGGACCACAATGCACTTCTGCAGACTTGGAGACTCTTTGACTATTTATAACCAGGGAGACATAATACAGAGGGTTCAAGATAATGAAGGAAAACATATCTTCTGGGAGGCCTGGCTCAGTGGTCTGTCCTTCAAACTCATACATCCATGTAACAGCACAAGGGTTTTAACAATTTATTATTTTTTCCCTTCTCCTCTCCTTGCTACCTATGAATAGATACTGATGTTTCAAGATTTGGCCTTCTACATACATCAAGAAGAGTAAGCCATTCTTACTAAAGCTGTTTTATAATTTAAATCTGTTGTTTAATTGATATGTTTATGGCTAGAAAGGCTCACAGTTCAATTTGAAGCACATAAGAGCATTTTTCTAAATTGGTGAAATTCACTAAATGTGCACTAATTTCAAAGTTTTGGAATAATTAATCCAAATCAGCATATTAGAATGATTTCTGAAGGATCATGTGAAACTGAAGACTGGAGTAATGATGCTGAAAATTCAGCTTTGTTTAGGGATGCAATATATATCGGCCATCATATCGGTATCGGCCGATATATGTTCATTTTTAATGTTATCGTTATCGGCCAGGTAAGAGAATTTGGCTGGTATATAAAAGCCGATAAATAATGGATTATTTCCTTCACCTCAGGCTTAATCAGAAAAATTATATAAAAATTTTGATTTATCGGCCCATATGTCAGTTATCGGCTTTCAAATATAAAGAATTATCGGTTCTCAGTATCGGCCAAAAGTTTCATATCGGTGCATCCCTAGCTTTGATCACGGGAATACCATTAGAAAACCATTATGGATGCACGATATATTGGCCATAATATCGATATCGGCCGATATATGTTCATTTTTAATGTTATCGATATCTGCTCAATAAGAAAATTTGGCTGGTATATTAAAGCCGATAAATATTGGATGGATTTCCTTCAGCTGAGACACTTCACATGAGCACTATCCGCCATGATGGTTTTGAATTGCTTGAAATATGATTGAAATCACTACATAAAGGAAAATACAGTTACTGTAAGTACAACATGTGCAGAGCAAATCTGTCATATAGGCTACATAATATTATATTGATAGAATATAACATATTTATAATTGTGTGTTTGGGACATGGCTTTTAATGGTGAGACTTGATTTTGTTATCAGGCTCTCAAAAATTATACAAAAACTTTGATTTAGATTTATCGGCCAATATATCGGTTATCGGCATTCAAATATAGAGAATTATCGGTATCGGCCAAAATGTTCATATCGGTGGATCCCTAGCTTTGATTACAGGAATGCCATTAGAAAACCATTAGGGATGCACGATATATCGGCTACCATATCGGTATTGGCCGATATGGTTATCGTTATCAACCCGATAAGAACATTTGGCCGATATATCAAAACCAGTAAATAATGGATGGATTTCCTTCAGCTGAGACACTTCAGATGCACGCTATCCGCCATTATGATTTTGAATTGCTTGAAATATGATACAGTTAAATGGAAAAAAAAATACAGTTAAGTGCAACAAATATTAATAAACACTGTAGCAAATGTATTGCTCATTAATAGTTGATGTTAGTTAACAAATGAGACCTTACTGTAAAACCTTACAAAAATGCACTACTGTGCTTCAATGTCATATCTTTGAATAAAAGCATCGCCAAATGCATAAATATAATGCAAATGTTTTAACTGGTTGATTAAAAAGAACCGAATCTAAAGGATAATTTGTGGCTTCATTGCCAAACAACCCATTTTAAACTGCTCTTTCTTTTTTCAGTATGTGAAGCTGATGAATTTTCAGGAGGAGGTGAGAGCTCACCGGGATCTGGATGGGTTCTTGGCTCAGGTCAGCATCCTGCTGGACGAGAAGGCGGCCTCCCTGGATGAAGTACTGCGCAGAATGCTGGACCATGTGGCCACGGACGGGCAGGGCAGCTGCAATGCGGAGGAGGTCATGAGTGCTCTGTTCACAGATGCTGGAGGACAGGATGCCAATGGTGAGCAGCGGGCTCCTCGCCCCACGTGCCACAGGTCATCTAGTCTAGCAATCCAGAAATCCAGGGCAACCCCTCTGAGAATGTGGTTAATGGAAGACCCGCTGTCCTTAACAACAGGGAATGGGTTTTACAGTTTCTCTCTCTTTCTGTCTTTTCAAGTTCACCTTTTGACCGAGACCATTCAGGGTGTGACGGCGACAGCCACTGGAGTTCGCTACCAGCAGTCCTGGCTCTGTGTGCTGTATGTAGCACTTTAACATTAATAAATAAGTGCTTTAAAATATATATGTATATTTTTCTTCAACCTTTTTAAACATTACTATTACTAGTGGTCCACCAGTATGTTTTTACCATATCTGAATTTCAGCTCTGGAGGCTTCCTACGAACAGTAATGATGGCGTTGGTTTTACCGTATTTACCTTTGGAAGTGCATGGAAAGTCTTCTCGACATGTTGATAACATGAACCAAACTCTTCAATGTCTCAGCTACAACTACAGTGTTTAAAGGGTTAGTTCACCCAAAATTGAAAATTCTTTACCCTCATGTCGTTCCACACCCGTAAGACCTTCGTTAATCTTCGGAACGCAAATTAAGATATTTTTGTTGAAATCCGATGGCTCCGTGAGGACTGCATAGCCAGCAATGACATTTCCTCTCTCAAGATCCATAAAGTTACTAAAAACATATTTAAATCAGTTCATGTGAGTACAGTGGTTCAATATTAATATTATAAAGCGACGAGAATATTTTTGGTGGGCCAAAAAACAAAATAACGACTTATATAGTTATGGCCGATTTCAAAACACTGCTTCAGGAAGCTTCGGAGCGTTATGAATCAGCGTGTCGAATCAGTGGTTCGGAGCGCCAAAGTCATGTGATTTCAGCAGTTTGGCGGTTTGACACGCGATCCGAATCATGATTAGACACAAAAGATTCATAAGGCTCCGATGCTTCCTGAAGCAGTGATTTGAAATCGGCCATCACTATATAAGTCGTTATTTAGTTTTTTTTGGCGCACCAAAAATATTCTCGTCACTTTATAATATTAATATTGAACCACTGAACTCACATGAACTGATTTAAATATGTTTTTAGCACATTAATGGATCTTGAGAGAGGAAATGTCATTGCTCCCTATGCAGGCCTCACTGAGCCATCGGATTTCAACAAAAATATCTTAATTTGTGTTCTGAAGATTAATGAAGGTCTTACGGGTGTGGAACGGCTTGAGGGTGAGTAATAAATGACACTATTTTCATTTTTGGTTGAACTAACCCTTTAAGGGTAAAAGTAGGCGTTGTTCGCAGGCAGCCAATGAAGACCATAGGCTGGCATTATGCAAATGTGTTACAACCTAGTTACGTTCGATCTGGAAGTAAGACTGTAATTACTGACAATTCGTTTCAGGCAGTTCAGAATCAGATCATTCTTGAGAGACAATGACTCCATTTAACTGCACGTTGATTTTTGTAGACCTTTTACATTCACAAACAGCCATATCACACACTGCATAAAAGGTAAAAAAAAGCATAATAGGGGCACTTTAAACATATGGCTAATGTAAAGTGTGTGGCCTTCTTTATTCAGCTGTAACGTGAAGAGTCTTCAGAGACGCTGTGTTTGCATTACCCGTCTGGAGCGGCCGCAGAACTGGGGTGTAAACTGCTGTGAAGTCCGCTATGTTATCCTCATCCTGGCACCGCCTCGAACAGTAAGCCATTCCTTTCACCTTTCAATCATAACCTCCAATCATGCCCACTTATCTGCATCCGTGTTCATTTTTACACTTTTTCTGTAGTGTTGCTTCTCTCATCTCAGATGATAATGCTATTTAAGATTTATTTTATTTTTCCTCTTTCTTACTGTGCAGAAAAGTACAAAGACTGCCATAGAGCTCGGTCGCACATTTGCCACCTTGTTCTCAGACATCTCGTTTAGGCAGAAACTCCTGGAAACTAAGACCCTGGAGGACTTCAAGCAGGAGCTGGTGATTCAAAGGCAGCGGCTCTTCACTGTCATCCAGAAACCCTCGGTGGAGGAACAGACCTACCCACACAGCAACAAACCACTCAAGGTCTGAAGCCGAGAGAGGCTCGGGTCATGTTAATGGCTTCTCCAACCAATTATCTGCTCAGTCTGCCTGTTAACGCAATGTTCAGTTTTCTCTGTGGGTCATTAAGTGTGTTCCCCACATGTACAGTCCACCTTCACATTATGCTGAACCTTGACCACATAAAAACTTCTCCACACTGATGTAAGCATGTGTGTGTGTCCCTCCACCACCCCCAAAACACCTTATTACCCAACAGCCGCACTGCAGATTCATTTGAAAAGCTTTTCTAAGACTCATCCAAGTAATGAATTACTACAGCACAGAAAATATTAACGAATATTCATCGAATGTGGTCCACTTTGGTGAAAAGCATTAGGGACACAAATCCAATGTTTTTTGCAGTGGGAGCTATTAGATATGTTAGATAAACATAAACATTTATCTTTAAAGATGGGTCCGTTCCACCTTTTTTTTTAAATAATCTGTTTAATTGACATTCAGTTCATTAGAATAAAAACTATTTTTATTGAACCACATTTATATACCAATAACTATGTATATATGCAATTCTGTTACTTGCAACCCTGTTACCTGTTCTGGTATAATTCATTTTATTTTTCATTTTAGACATTTAAAAATACACTCCTGCTCAAAAGTTTGGGGTCAGTTAGATTGTTGCAAAGGCATATGCTTCCACTGCTCAGAAATTCTGGTCCGGATAGTTGGGAACACAGACAAGTGGATTGATACAATCTGTGAGAAATCCCAGTGCTGTTATACTAAATATGTGTAACACACTCGGCCAAAAAGATTAAATGACTAACAACTTCTGTATCTGTAGTATGATATTTTGCTTGACCTTGCAAATGTGATGATCAGCGTTTTTCTAAATGTTAAGAACCTTCCTAGTGCTTGGTTTTGTTGAAAAATGACTCAATTGTCACGTTTCACGGCCTACTATATTTATAGAACATGCACTGTGCAGAAGACTGTTTGCATTCTGTGACTGTGATTGTTCACACATTCCCTATAATGTAATTATTTCAGAGGTTCTGCGAGTTTTAATAACAATTGCGAGTTATAAAGTCAGTGTTCTGAGTTATAAAGTCAGAATTGCGAGATATAAAGTCAGAATTGTGCGATATAAAGTCAGAATTGCGAGATAAAAAGTCAGAATTGCGAGTTATAAAGTCAGTATTCTGAGTTATAAAGTCAGTATTCTGAGTTATAAAGTCAGAATTGCGAGATATAAAGTCAGAATTGCGAGATATAAAGTCAGAATTGCGAGATATAAAGTCAGAATTGCGTGATATAAAGTCAGAATTGCGAGATATAAAGTCAGTATTGCGAGATAAAAAGTCAGAATTGCGAGTTATAAAAGCAGAATTGCGAGTTATAGTCAGAATTGCGTTATAAAGTCAGAATTGCGTTATAAAGTCAGAATTGTGTGATATAAAGTCAGAATTGTGTGATATAAAGTCAGAATTGCGAGATAAAAAGTCAGAATTGCGAGTTATAAAATCAGAATTGCGAGTTATAGTCAGAATTGCGTTATAAAGTCAGAATTGCGAGATATAAAGTCAGAATTGCGTTATAAAGTCAGAATTGTGAGATATAAAGTCGCAATTACCTTTGTTTTTTATTTCATGGTGGAAACAAGCTTCCATAGTTCTATGGTTATACATTAAAAAAAGCATTAATCAACATATTTTTCTCCTCCAAATCTCCTTTTGTTCCCAGGTAAAAGATTTCCTCAGAGCAGGTCGTGGTATTTATGAAGACCTGTGCCGCAGGCTTCCATTGTACCTGTCCGACTTCACAGATGGCGAGTGTCATTTTTCCCCAAGGCTGTGCTTGACTTCACTTTTACTAAAAATAACAGAACTCTGTTGCTCAGGCTGAGGTGTTCGCTGTTGTGTGGTTTCTATCCAGGTATTCTGGGCTCTAACAGATCTTTGCTGAAGTACACCACCACGGCTATCTTCCTCTACATCGCTATCCTGCTGCCAGCCATTGCGTTTGGCTCTCTGAATGACGAGAGCACGCGAGGAGAGATAGGTCTGTTGTCAAAAGTCTATGACTAAGTCATTTAAGGTCATTAGTTGGCAGCTGGACTTCATTGGTAGACCATCTTGGTCACACCAGCTACTATGTTCCAAATCCAGCTTGACCAGAAGGGAGTTAGAGTTCTGTGATCATGTGTTCCTGATGGTTTATTTGACTTTCTGCAGATGTACAGAAGACTATAATTGGTCAGAGCATTGGAGGAGTGATTTACTCTCTTTGTGCTGGGTCTCCGCTGGTCATCCCTCTCACCACAGCACCTCTAGCCATCTTCATCAGCGGTACTGTATCTCTTTTATAAAGAAATGAAGGTTAACTGCACAGTCTCTCTCAGAGCCCTACAGTTGTTTTCTCTCTTTTGTTTGTGTACTGCAGTGATCAGAGGCATCTGTGATGACTATGACCTCGATTTCCCTGCATTTTATGCCTGCATTGGCCTTTGGAACAGTTTGTTCCTCATACTGGGAGGCATCTTCAATGTCAGCCTGTTTATGAAGCTCTTTAAACGGTCAGTGGAGTAGTACCATGTGTATATCTACCAGTGATGTGATTTTTTTAATTTATTTATTTATTTTATTTATACTGAATACAGTATTTTCTATGGAAGTTTGTTTCCTCCACTGAATAAAATAACTTTTTATCTCGCAATTCTGACTTTATTTCTCACAGTTGCTTGTTTATATATTGCAATTCTGACTTTATTTCTCGCAATTGCTTGTTTAAATCTCGCAATTCTGACTTTATTTCTCGCAATTGCTTGTTTAAATCTCACAATTCTGACTTTATTTCTCGCAATTGCTTGTTTAAATCTCACAATTCTGAATTTATAACTTGCGATTGTGAGTTTATAACTCGCAATTCTGACTTTATAACTCTCAATTCTGATTTTATATCTCGCAATTCTGACTATTTCTCGCAATTGCTTCTTTAGATCTCGAAATTTTGACTTTACAACTTGCAATTGTTTGTTTATATCTCTCAATTCTGACTTTATAACTCAAAATTGCGAGTTTATATCACAATTGGGAGAAAAAAAAGTCAGAATTGCGAGATAAAGAGTCGCAATTACCTTTTTTAATTTTTATTCAGTGCCGGAAACAAGTTTCCATAATTTTCCAACCTGAGAATTACACACATTAAAGTGAGCTAAAGCAACACAATTTTGAACATTTTGTCACAACTTAATTTCATTGTGTTTAATCCACCTAATATATTTTATCATACATTTAATTAATCCATTTGTGTTGAGACTACAAGAATCATTTTTGTTAACATAACTTGCTTTGCAGGGGACTGCATTAGAAGAGTAAGTGTTATTTTATGTGTTTTTCAGTAAAGGAAAGACATGTTTTACTTGTTTAATAATCAGTTATGTTGGACATTTAGAAGAGTTTCTCAAAATATCTTCTTATCTGGAATGTTTTTGAATTTTGTGGTAACCACTGTGCTGAAGAGTGGTGCTTGTTGTTCGGCTGTGAGCAGCTAAATGATACTGTGACTGATTAAAACACCAGGTGTAAACGGGAATGTGTCTCCCTCATCTACATGTGAACCAATTGACCAAAACAAATCTTAATAGCAGGTGTAAACAGGGCCTTAGTATGTTAAAGACATGTCTTTAGCATGTCTAAGCAATCAGACTTTAGAAAGTCCCAGAAGCCATATCGTGATATCAAATTCAGAATAGTATAGAGAACAATGCGAGTACCAACCAGCTAGTAATCACCAATAACATTGCAGCAACCCTGGAAAACACCTAGTATTGTGGTGGAGAATTTTCCACAAACAAGCACCCCACTCATTTTCTTGAGATAAAATATCTACAGTTTTCTTTCACTAATGTATAAAATCTCTTCAGGCAGACGCTACATTCTGATATAACTCAGACACTTCTGCTATGGCCTCTTTCTGTTGCATAAACATCATGAATCTGTGCTCTCCTGTCGTGTGTGTGGTAATCTCTGTTCGTGGCGTGCCTCTATTTAGTTGTTATGTCTTGATTTGTGCTTGGTTGTTTTGCTAAAAGGGAAGATCAGTTGTTTACTCTGTCCTGTGTGTCCTCTCAGTTCCACAGAAGAAGTGATAGCTTTGTTCATCTCCATTGCTTTTGCGGGCGACGCTTTGAAAGGCACCATAAACAGTAAGTTCAGAGCTCTGAACGTTGCTGGAAATATATTTAAACCAGAGCAGTGTCGTGGCTTGTAATATCTCAAAAATAAATCACTAATGAAAATTTAACAGGGAAGGCAGTGAGATTGGGAGAGAATAACCATGTCTATGTATTTTCACGTTTTCAGAAAATTATTATTTACATGTGGTATGCTTTAAAGCGATAATTCACCAAAAAAGGAGCGCTTGAAAGCAGACGTCTGTCCGCTCCCGCTTTCAAAACACTTTGAAATTCAAACGCTCCTGTGCATTGATCATTGTAGCCAATCACAGACATATCTGATAAGCGCGTGAACACTATGGCCAATCAGAAGTGTTTACAAAACAGTGCTCAAAGCATCACATTTTTTAAATTTCAGATTGGTACTGAAGTCTGTACTTTTGACAACTCTAGTAGGATGAAAATAATCTTAAAATGGTGATTAAATTTGATATAGAAATCGATCAAAGAACGCTCCCTTTACAATCACTGGAGCTGTCAATCAAACAGCATAAGTTTATCAGTGACTGAGTTCTGGACTCACACCAAAACTCAAATCTCTTAGTTACATCGTGTTTGCGCTGTTAGTTATGATGAAAGCATTCGTTAGTGTGCAGAAATTGAGTTGCAATGCCGAGATCACTGCTTTCTTGCGCTCAACAACATGTCTGTGATCGACTACAATGTTCATCACTGCAACCTTTCATGCCACGATCTTATGCAACAACGTAATGCAACACTTTACACGATTAGTTAACCTTGAGAGCTGTAATAGTAAAAACATGCTAAAAGTTTTCGAGAGAGTAATATTTAGCTATTTCAAATGGAAAGACGTCAGCCAATCACAGCAGTGGGCGTTTACACTGAAGTCTCACAGCAGACACGCCCCTTAAAACAGAGCGTTCAAATCAGAGGCTAAAATCAGAGTAGGAAAAATGCCTTTTATTTCTAAATTATGACAATTTGTGATGTAAAAAGCATACTAACATTATAAGTGCACCCCAGGAAACATTATAAAACAATAAAACAACGCAGTTCATGACCCCTTTAACATCTGAATTAGAAAAAATGTACTCATTCACTCACTCAATTCTAATGTTTACCACTACATCTCTCTTTTCTCTCAGTATTTCATAAATATTATCATGGCCTTATACTAGTCAATGGAAGCACAGAGGATCTGCATCGTCTGGGTGTAATGCTTCATCAGACAGTGAGTGGAACAGAGAATGAAGGCGTCTCACTGCCTGCAACACTGGTTCTGTGCACCAGGGAGCGCCCTATTCTCTGCCTACTGCTCATGCTGGGAACATTGTGGCTGGGCTATGTCCTGTTCCTCATCAAGAGAAGGTAATTATAGGATGGTTAACTGTAATCATCATTAGCTGCTAATGCTTGGTCATCTGTTCTAACCTACTTGATTTAAACTAAAAAAAATGACTTATATTCACAAAAAAAAGTTGCTGTTGCTGAGTGTTTTTGCATTTTATTAATTTCTGGTTTCTTTCCAGCCCATTCCTGCATGCTAAAGTCAGGGAGGTGGTGTCAGACTGTGCATTGCCGATCTCTGTGGTCATCTTCTCCTTTGTGGGCTCCTACCTCTTCACTGACATTCAGCGTGAGCCCTCGTGTCAAAACAATCGAATGATCATGTTGTATTTTTTGCTTATATCATCATTATCAGTATTAGACTGGAAATTCATCCCGTAATAATACTGAATGTAATAGGGCTGCTTGATAATGGCAAAAATCATAATCATGATTATTTTGATCAATATTGAAATCATTATTATTTAACACGATTATTGGCGGGTGATATGATCAAAGTCTTATAGTTCAGCAAAAACTAATACTTGGTTAACTAATGTAAGTAAAAAGTCCTCAAAACAGTTACAGAAGACAAGTAAACAGTCAGAAACGAATTACAAACAAAACCGACAAATAAATACAACATCAAAAAATACAAATTAAATAAACAGTGCTATAAGTTTTTCAGGACAATTAACTAACAGTGGTATTCAGATAAGTAATAGACAACAACAGAAACTGAAAAAAGCATTCAAATGTAAAATAGCGCTGCTGATGTCTTCATTAAATATTGACTATCCTTATTAAAACTATAAAAGTTATTCATTTAAGAGCAGTGAGTGATTTTATCTTTGTCTTTTGTTGTTTTATTAACAATAATGACTGCAGCAGATTTTTTAGACTGCTGTCACTTTAAGAGCTTCACGGATCCAATATACTGATACACATGCATTTTCTTTCTCAACTGTTACGTTCATTTAAGACATAACCGACTATGTTTATGAGTACACTCGCCAAAACGGTATTTCGATATTTTTATGTGTATGTTTTAAGGCGTGTATCCGAAGCCCGCTGTATACTTCGCTTATGCGCGTTATCGCTTTACAATTTCAATATCTCTTTCATGGCTTAATGTGCTTTTAATAACACTGTTTAATATCAAACGCATCCCGCAGTGTAGCAACAGTAGACTGCATTTTACAGCAGTCACTTATTCATCTGATTTGGATGTGAAGTTTGGCTTATGAGGGAACGAAAGAGCACTGTGAAGGAAAGGAAGGTACACAATAATCCGCACAATAATCGTTTTATGTCTATTATATTGTTTTCATAATCGTTGGAAGGCAAAATCGATAATTTTGCAACCCATCAGAACTTAAATATTCAACATGACATTTTGTCATCAAACCTGGATGACTTACACAAAAGGAAATATTTAGCAAAAAAAAAAAAAAGGAAATTGGGGCTGTCAAGTTCCAAAAAACATGTCCATATGACTAATGTGCTATTCTCCAAGTCTTTTGAAGACATTGTATACAATTTAAATCATTTATTGATAATAATTTCCTAAATTGTAGCTCTCAGATCTCTTTCACACTTATCCAAACATCCAAAGTCCCAAAGTCAGTTCACTTGGCGGCCATATTTGTAATGCCTCCTAGGCAGCTATTTTGGGCATGCAAGACAATCTCCTATGTACTTGAATTAAGCATTGAAATCTCAAAAACTGCTTGACAAAACAAAAAATCTCATGGAAATTAGTAATTATTATAAGTTTGGCGAACTGGTGGCTAATTTGTATGAATTGGTACGATCTCATACGGGTTAGGGTTATGCCCCGCTGACAGCTAGGTTTAGGGGTAGACCTTTCTTTCCAAAAATTGCACATTTTCATATGATTCACATCATACAAAATGGCCACCTCACCATTATTTATGTTTTCCTGTGTGATCAGATTGCATTTAAATTACCTATTTCAAAACAGCAACAAATTTACAATACACAAACTGTCTTATACCTGTTGTTTTTTAGCTAAAGATAGCTAAAATGGGTATATTTCAGCTTGGTCTGACCAATGCATGTGTACCAGTCTCTGAAACATCAAAACAGTAGCTGCAGTGACGCAATGACTTGACCAATTGGTGATTTGGTTACTTCCGTTACTGGAGCTGCCATGATAGACATTGCAGATTTTCCTATTCATAGCAATGCAAGTTAACTGTCTTGGGTATTATACAGTCTTTGATTCAAACCTGACACCTCAAGACATGTCGCAGCAGGACATCATGATCATCTACCACTGACATCACACCATTCATAATGCATTTTGAGCTGACAGGTTTGAATGTGTTTTGTGAGCTATTGCAAAGAGAGAGTAATGATCATTAGTTTGGTGAACTATACTTTTGATTCTTCCAATATATTGATTCACAGTTCCAGTATTCAACTACCAGAATGGAACTGTATTCAAAGTGGCGCCTTTTAATCAGCTGACGGGGATGAATGTATTAAGTGCATGCGGTCTTGGCTTTCTCCTCGCCTTGCTCATCTTCATTGACCAGAATATCGTGGTGTCCCTCACCAATGCCCCAGAGAACAGGTATCCATCCAGAAAATCAAAACCCATTTGACATCAGCAGTGTCATATTTGTCTCTCTCAGTAAAACATTGAAAGTTTGTTTTCATTCTTCTCAGTTTGCTAGCATTCCATTGGTTTACTTTTTTCCCCCCAAGATCAGTGAGCCATCATTCACGGTGTCAGTTGAGTGTAGACAGTCGTGGGGCGCTGAGAGGCGGCGTATGATCTCTTTTGGTGTGCGTGCTTGTGTTTCAGACTGCTAAAGGGAACGGCGTACCACTGGGACCTGATGCTCTCTGGGTTTATCAACATTCTGATGTCGGTGCTGGGGTTACCATGGATGCACGCGGCTTTCCCACACTCCACGCTGCATGTGCGTCAGCTGGCGCGGGTGGAACAGCGAGTGGAGGGGGGCCACCTCTATGAAACGTGATAGCAATACTCACAGATGATGTTTAAACATGCATGATGCATATGAGTTAGCCAATGTGATTAACAAGACTTGTGTGTGTACCTGCAGGATAGTCAGCGTGAAGGAGACGCGACTTACGTCGCTGGTTGCAAACATCCTAATTGGTTTGTCAGTGTTTTTGCTGCCAGTGCCTCTGCAGTGGATACCGAAACCTGTTCTCTATGGTCTCTTCCTGTACATCGCTTTTACGTCTATTGATGGAAACCAGATGTGTGACCGAATGGCCCTTCTGCTTAAAGAACAAGTGAGAACCAGGCGCATGGTCCAAAAGGGTTGTACCTAGTCTCTTAATGAGTCATGGGTGTGTTTTGGGCATAACATGCAATAAACCAGTCAGAGTCTCATCTCCCATTCCCTTTAAAAGCCAGTTGCGCTTGCATCATGGCGGATTCACTATTTACATGGCGGAATATAGACACCCTCAATCTGACGAGTCAGTTTAAGTACATTTGATTGGTCAAATAACTGGCCAAATTAATTCGTCATTACTGCAAATAGGTCATTCTGATACATGCAATGACTGTCCATTATGACACAATAATACTCTTTTACATTGTAATCCTTTTATTTTTAATATTTGGCATATTTGTGTGCTGCTGTGTGTCCCTGTGTGTGTAACAATTGTCATGTGCACCTGCCTATAGGCGCATATTACTAACACACCCTTTAAATAACAATAATGTTTTTTGGGCAGGGACAATAATTTGACTTTAGAGCAGGTTTTTGTCGGTCATTGGCGCAGTCGTTTTCAGTTTCTCAAAATAGCAACACGCCAACAATGCACCTGAACACACCTCGTTTTCAGACCAGCACACCCATGGGTGAACAGATGGGCACGAGTGCATTTACTGTTTAAACAACGTAGTGCTGGACATGAAAATGATATCTGCATCAGGCTGAAACTATCAAAAAACACTTGCGTCGTGCCTAGTGTCGCATTGCGCCGGGTGAATGATAGGGCCCTAGGAGTCGTTTGTATTCCACTATATTGACTTTGTCAGCTAAATCCACTGTTAGATTACATGTAGATGATTGTAACTATATATTAAGAGCACCATCCAGTACAGGTCAAGTTAATTAAGTCAATAAATACACATAATACAAGCAAAACATGCCCCATTAACTTAATTTATTTAAAACCATACAGGTTCCTTTGAGCATCAAACACAAGCTGATCTCAATCCAAGTCTCTAGATCACTCAGTATTATCAATGATACTTCATTTATTGCATAATTAAATAGTGCTGCCTTTGAAATGTACAACCACAGTGAAAATCAATATCAATCACTATTCAGCTAGTGTAGTGAGGGACTGTTTTTGAAGGGTATAAATCCTATGTTGTTTTTGAGTCCCAGGCCATTCTACCATGTGGTAGATTTACACATTTAAAGTCAACATGAAATGCCATTACCAACAGATATGGGATGTATTTTGGAGTGAAACAGTGCAAATCTGATTTTTTTTATTTTATTTTATCCTAACAAGACGCATCAGGCATCAAACATTGGCCACAGTGAAATCTCATTGGTTTAAAATTCTATTCCTCATAACATCAGATATTCTTTTGTTTGTGTTTGTGTCGTGCCGTGCAGCAGTTTTGTGTTCAGCATGGACAGACAAATAGCTTTTTGCTGGAAATCATGCCTAGTTAGGTCATAAAATGTGTATTAAATCATATGTTGACTAATATGAAATAAATAATACAAATCTGTCACTGATCATTCTCATACTAATCTCAATCTCTGTTCCCAAGACGTCGTATCCACCCACTCACTACATCCGCAGAGTGCCGCAGAGGAAGGTGCATTATTTCACAGGCCTGCAGATTGTTCAGCTGATCATCCTGTGTGCGTTTGGGATGTACCCTCTGCCCTACATGAAGATGATCTTCCCTTTACTCATGATCATGCTCATCCCAATAAGGTATGCCATATCCTTTATATCAGAGGTTTGAGTGATCATGCCTGCTGTTTAAAGGGGACCTATTATGCCCTTTTTCACAAGATGTAATATAAGTCTCTGGTGTCCCCAGAGTGTCTGTGAAGTTTCAGCTCAAAATACCCCACAGATCATTTATTGTAGCATGTTAAAATGGCCACTTTCTGGGTGTGAGAAAAAACGCACCATTTTTGAGTGTGTCCCTTTAAATGCAAATGAGCTTCTGCTCCCAGCCCCATTTTTAGAAGAGGGTGGAGCTTCAAGAGCTCATGCTCTGGGATACCGACAACAACAAAACAGGACAATCTCATGCACCAAAAATGTCAGAAAGGGCATTTATGCTTAATTTTTAACTAGGAATTTTTAACAGTCACAGCCACAAAATGATTGGTGCAAACGTACTTAAGACTTTACAGATTTTCATCAGGACATTTCCTTCAAAAACGAAATTTAACCACAATGTCCTCAGTATAATATTGCATAATAGTTCCCCTTTAATATATTTGTGTGTGTAACATCTAGACAGACAATGCACACTTGGTGATATTTTGAGGTAAATGGCATGCTGCATGTACACTACCAGTCAAAAGTTTGGAAACATTAATATTTGTAATGTTTTTGAACGAAGTCTCTTATGCTCATTGAAGCTGCATTTATTTCATAATAAATACAGAAAAAACAAAAATATTGTGAAATATTATTACAATTTAAAATAATGGTTTTCTATTTTAATAAACTTTAAAATATAATTTATTTCTGTGATGCAAAGCTGAATTTTCAGCATCATTACTCCAGTCTTCAGTGTCACATGATCCTTCAGAAATCATTCTAATATGATGATTTATTATCAATGTTGGAAACAGTTCTGCTGCTTAATATTATTTTATAACCTGTGATACTTTTTCAGGATTCTTTGATGAATAAAAAGTTAAAAAATATCAGCATTTATTAGCATAAATAGAAATCTTTTGTAACAATATAAACTACCGTTCAAAAGTTTGGGGTCAGTAATTTTTTTTCTTTCTTTTTTTTTTTTAAAGAAATTAATACTTTTATTCAGCACAGATGTGTTAAATTGATAAAAAGTGATAGTAAAGATTTATATTGTTAGAAAAGATTTATATTTTGAATAAATTCTGTTCTTTTTAACCTTTTATTCGTCAATGAATCCTGAAAAAATATCACAGGTTCCAAAAAAATATTAAGCAACACAACATTGATAATAACTGATTATCAAATCAGCATATTAGAATGATTTCTGAAGGATCATGTGACACTGAAGACTGGAGTAATGATGCTGAAAATTCAGCTTTGATCACAGAAATGAATGATATTTTAAAGTATATTAAAACAGAAAACCATAATTTTAAATTGTAATAATATTTCACAATATTATTGTTTTTTCTGTATTTATTATGAAATAAATGCAGCTTCAATGAGCATAAGAGACTTCGTTCAAAAACATTAGAAATAGTAATGCTTCCAAACTTTTGACCGGTATTGTATTTCAACAGAATTTTTTTTAATTTTTTTTTTACCATAACATTATATGACGTGGTAACGTTTTCTTTGCAGGAACTACTTGTTGCCGAAGATCATTGAAGCAAAGTACTTGGATATCATTGATTCTCAACACATGTAGATGAAAAAATGAAAAGAGACTGTTAAGAAACATTAACACTTTTAAGGTGCAGGGGGAAAGTACATGTCCTATATGTATTTTTGTTAGAAAACTGTTTTCTGGCTGTGAAATGTGCCTTCGGTATCTACTATGAATCCACTCTTTCTACAGTGGTCCCTGCCCAGTTTTATTTATTTAGTGGAATCATAAACTCTTATTTCTCTTCCCATGATTCTCAAGTGTCTCTTTGTTCAGTCACGGCATGCGTCTGGCACTGGGATATGCGGTGAACAATATTATTATTTTATTTTGCTATCTGAAACTGCACACAGAAATATTTGATCAAACAATACAGCAGAACAAACACATTTCAAAACACAATCTCAACACATTTCATTCAGAGCTTACAGTCCTCTAACGTGTTCAGGTTTTATAAAGTACTTTATAAAAAGTTCTGATGCTGGTTGACGGATTTTTAAAATCAAATCCCCGACACCACAACCTTTGACTCGTACTCATAATACAATATGTCTGCCCTCTTTATATGTCTTTGTGTTTGTTCATTATTTATAAGAACATGATTCAACATGGCTGATGAAAATAGTGTGATTCTTCAACCTCGGATTATTTACTGTTATTCTCTGTCGATGGAGAAATGTGTGCCGTTCTTAAAATACATCTTTGTATCATTGTGGGAAAAAAGATGGAGCAATTATGTTTTTGTTTTGATGTAAAGAAGAATATATTTATTTTTAATAGATTTAATTACATAATTCATGCACCAGAGGGCTACATTCCCTACACTTGTACTTTTTCAGTCTAAATGATTTTTGTCACGTCCAATACACCCTACCATTTTTTTTTTTAATTAGTACTTTTATTCAGTAAGGATGCATTAATAGATCAAAAATGTCAATAAATACATTTATAATGTTATTATAAATAGAAACATCTTCTATTCATCAAATATTCCTGAAGAATATCAGTTTCCACAAAAATATGAAGCAGCGCAACTGTTTTCAACACTGATGATAATCATAAATGTTTCTTAAGCAGCAAATCATCATATTAGAATGATTTCTGAAGGATCATGTGACACTAAAGACTGGAGTAATGATGCTGAAAATTTTTATATATATTTCACAGAGTTTATATGCTAATATTTATGCCATTTTATATGATGTAACGGACAAATCTTATGATTGACTCAAAAGCATCAATTTTGAAGCTGCCCGATCTGTTGAAAACACACAAAAGCTTATATAAATGGACAGATTAGTGATATTAATGTTTATAATGTTTTAACAACTGTATATAAAATTAATAAACAAATAGTTTTGCTATTGATTTACATTAAACCTCCCAAAACTTTGATAGTATTTTAAAAGTGCATCTATACTTTACATTGTTTGTCCATTGTGTGTTTTTATAGGGAGATTTTAAGAATGGCACATGCACCACAATGATTGTAATTCATCTGAAAGTTGTGTATCCTAGCAACATGTGAATAAAAGCCCACCAGTGGTGAGCGTGAGCCTACGAGAAGTCAAGAGGGCTCATGTACTGCAGACTGATGAGGAGCTGTTTACATGTAATCAAAGGCAGGTCTCTTAAGACACAAGCCTCCAGCAGCACCGCAGAGATGCAATCACCTGTGTGAGCCTGACTAAGGATTAAAGCAGTTTCCATGAGGTTTGTTTGCATTGGGGAAGTCAAGAGATTAATAACTAGCAGGTGTGTAGGTGAACTTTCTATTGATCTTGCAGTTGGGCCAAACGTTTTCCTCATTTACTCACCTCCATGACATTCCAAATGCTTTATTTTCTTTCTTCTGTCAAACACTAGAACAGATGTTTTGTGGAATGTTAGAGCTGCTCTTTCCTATAATTTCTTCTTTTTTTTTTCTTCTTTTTTTTTGAGAAAAGCATGACTACGCTGGTCCACCGGATCTAACCAGCATAAACCAGCCTGGACCAAATGGAATTCATGCTGGTTCATGCTGTTTTTCTTTTCCCAGCATGGTAGTAGACAGTGAGTCAGGCTCTGGAGAGAGAGAGAGAGAGTAAAACAACTTGTGCACTTCAATATTCCACATATTCTGAAGTCATACAATAGCTTTGTGTGAACACAGACTGAAATTAAAGGGGACCTATTATGCCCCTTTTTAAAAGTCTCTGTTGTCCCTAGAATGTGTCTGTGAAGTTTCAGTTCAAAATCCCCCACAGATCATTTATTATAGCTTGTCAAATTTGCTCCAATTTGGGTGTGAGCAAAAACACGCCGTTTTTGTGTGTGTCCCTTTAAATGCAAATGAGCTGCTGCTCCCGGCCCCCTTTCCAGAAGAGGGCGGAGCTTTAACAGCTCACGCTTCGGTTGCTCAACAACAACAAAGCTGGAGAATCTCACGCAGCCATAGCATGCTTTGCTCGAACTTTTGCCATGGTGTTAGAACTAGTACACCGTTTTAGTTTGCGAAAACAGTCGGGATTTTCATGATATGTCCCCTTTAAAGTTGTTATTCATTATTTATCTTCCCCTCTGCTCTCAAATCTCATATATCAACACATGCAGCACACCCCCGAGAGCTAAAAAAACACACATGAGAAAGCTGTGAAATGAAAGAATGGACTTTTAAATCCCCCTTCGCATCCTAATCGCCCCCTAATATGCTGTTAATTTATTGCATATTTTTTCATTCACTCATTTCTTCTGTCCTGATATTGATAGTGTTTTTTATTTGATTTCTTTTTGGGCCTAACAGTGAGCTAAATGAGCACAACAAATGACTCAAATACATTATTTTGTCTAGAATGACAAATTGCTGCAGCTGTGTGAATTCTTCATGTATTGTACTGAATTGTACCGTAAGATTGTATTTCCATCCATTAAAGTGATTTCAGCCTCTTTATCATAGAATTACGTGCCACAAAATGGAAAGAAAATAGCATGACCTAGATTTCAAAAAAGACGTATTTTATAGTATGCGTCAAACGTTCTCCTCATCCACCACTGGTGGTGGATGAGGAGAGACCCCTGATATGATTGTAAAGCGCTTTGGGTGTACAGTAGTACATATGAAAGCGCTATATAAATGCCTTATTCATTCATTTATTCATTATTCTTCTTTGTGCAGAGATGGATTCTCAAACAAGCATTGTTTGGTCATTTTCTTCAGCTTTTATTTCATAAGTAATACAGACTTAAGAATATTCACAGTGCATCGCCGGCTGTATTGGGATCATTTACATAACTGCTTTGCAGGGAGAGGAAAACATGTCATCAACACACCCCCACCCCTCTCACCTTCTCATCTCTGTATGGAAATGAACGCCTTAATCTTCCCCTTTGACATTCAACAGATAAGGTAATCAATGAAGCATGCTGTCTGTTTTCTCTCTCAGAGCAAGGTGTGTGCGCACTCTGTGCTAAAAGCCTCCGAGTCCTTGATGAATTCACTCGTCCTATGATTTGCTTTCAATTGAAAGTGCCACCGCTCACAATAGATCACCAGACAGCCTAATTTTGTGTAAATATAAGATGTCCGCCATTTCTAAATACGACAAGATATCCTTTTGGATTTCAATTACACGTTGATGTACTACAAATATTGAGATATAAGAGACACAAATATGAGAGATATTTTTTTGAAAGATTTGAAATGCAATATGTCATGCAGTATCTCAGCTCTGTTCACACAAACTGCTTGTTTTTATTGAGGAAACCCAATTAAGTGTGTTTGCTTCACAGATTAAAGTCACCAATTTCAGTATTTATTCCCCAGGTTTCACAGACAAGGCTTAAGCCTGTAGTTCCAGTCTAAAATGCATGTTTGAGCTGTTTTAACTGAAAGTAACTTGCACTGAAATATCTTACAATATGCCATTGTTTTGCCTCAAGGTGCACACAGATGCACATTTATAAAAGCGACTTAAATATGATAAATGAACTAAGACCTAGGTCTGTGAAACCAGGCCTAAATAAACTATTTATTTATTTATTTTTAAATTAATGTGCTCTTGTAATTTTTAATCAAAATAAATTCCCGGCCCTCTTGCAGCAACATCTCTTCTCTGATGACATGTTTACTGGCGTGAGGGCGGGGCAACCTGTCACTCATATGAGATCCACCAATAGCAAACCACAACCATTTAACCAATTCCCCATGGACAAAATCCCCAAAATTTTTATTTTTTAACAAGGCGTTACCCTCGGATATGAGTCAAAATCTGCTAAGGGGTAATAATGGAACAACAGCGATTTTTCACTATTATTTACAAAAACGATCTGCGTTTTCATGGGTTTAAAGAAAAGAAAACATATTTGTGCATCAAAACCACACTTTTCCTGGTTAAAAAAAAATTACTTAAAGGATTAGTCCACTTTCAAATAAAATTTTCCTGATAATTTACTCACTCCCATGTCATCCAAGATGTTCATGTCTTTCTTTCTTCAGTCGAAAAGAAATTAAGGTTTTTGATGAAAACATTCCAGGATTTTTCTCCTTATAGTGGACTTCAGTGGTCTCCAGATGGTTGAAGGTCAAAATTACAGTTTCAGTGCAGCTTCAAAGGGCTTTAAACGATACCAGAAGAGGAATAAGTGTCTTATCTAGAGAAACCATTGGTCATTTTCTACAAAAATACAACTGTATATGCTTTATAAACACAAATGATCGCCTTGCACGTGCTTCCGCTTTCCGTATTCTTCAAAAAGCTTACGCTGTATGTCCTACGCCTTCCCTATTCTACTTATGGAAAAAAACAGAACTGGCGCTGCGCTCGTTCCGTAATCCTGGAATGTTTCCATCAAAAACCTTAATTTCTTTTCGACTGAAGAAAGAAAGACATGAACATCTTGGATGACATGGGAGTGAGTAAATTATCAGGAAAATTTTATTTGAAAGTGAACTAATCCTTTAATTTTCAAAAGTCAAAGGATTTGTGACAGCTGAATGTAACATTTCTGGGTTTACTTTCTGAGTAACATATCATTTATTTAAGCCATGAAATAAACGTCATTCCTTAAAATAAGCATAATGAACTATGCAAAAAGCAGTTTTAACATCTCCAGCACGTTAGTTCATCCTTACGCACATTATCATGTCTGTCAAATACTTAGACTAAGAAATACATAATTTATGTATCTATCTGTTTTCAAATCCAAATCATGTGAATACCACAACATCAATGTCTGTCAAAAAATAACATGCACAATACACGGCAGTATTTATGCGAAGCAGAGGTTCAGCGAGTTGTGCATTTCCTGGAAAACCCACAGTACAGGATGTTTTGTCCCTACTGGAAGAGGGACAAAATGGCGGCCTGAGCAGCTTCAACTGTCTGTCAGAGACAATAACATGCATAATACATAACACACATGAGTATAAATTGGTTCTTCGCTCGCTGAAATTGAATGGGAATTATCAGGGAACTGAGTGAAATACTTCACACTGCATGCTGAAGAGATTAAATCATCAATCCAACTTCGCCAGGATAGCGAACATCATTCAACATGTCCTGGTTTTGACGGACATTTTTTATGCACAAACTACGCATTCTGATCCTGACATTTCTGTCAATCTGCTTTCAGTTAAAACAGCTCAATCATGCATTTTAGTCTTGGACTAGGCTTAAACCTTAAATGTGAAACAGGGTAAATTTGTCAATTCAATTAATCACACCTGATTTGTATCAAGCAATATGGTGTTTTTAGCATCGTTTGAAATGTTCCTGCTTTAGCATTCTTAGCATGCGATATCTACACTTGACCTGTACTTGACATGCATTCATGCTACCAGACGGCAAGTGCCTCTTACACAATCCATTGTTGTATTTATATGCTAGGAATGTCAATGATTGCAAAGAGAAATATAAGGTGTTTTATTTTGCTTCAAATGGAGTCGGTTCGCACAAAGGTAAGAATTAATTATGAATGGTGATTGTTAAAGGTTATTTGATAAAGCTTCTTTCAAGTCCTGACCTGAATATTAGATTGTGTTCAATATTATCTAAGTTGTACCACAGATTCAGGTCTTTGTTCTCTGTCTACGCCAGATTATTTGATACGGTCAACAGTGCTTTTCCTAGTACTGGAGCATATGGAAATTTGGACCTTTCCTTCCACCCGTATGTTCATTGTTCAGATTTTAATTATATCTCTGCTGTGTAGTGGTTAATCTTTGTGTTCTGGTAGAAGACATTAACTCATGCGGTGTCTTTGATATTAGCTGTTTAATTTCATACAGCAGCTGTGTGAAATGATCAAGAAAGATAATCTCAGGATGTCCAAGGTTTACTCGGCATAAACTAAATGTGAACATGGTGTGAATCATCAAGACGTGAAAGTGATCGTTCACCCAAAAATGAAAATTATGTCATTGTTTATTCACCCTGATGTCATTCCAAAACAATAAGACTTTTATTACATGAACACAATAAGATATTTTAATATTCTTTAATCATTTAATAAAGTTCAAATAGACTTGGATTAAACCACTCAATTCATATGGATTATGTTTATGATGTCTTTATGAACTTTTTGAAGCTTGAAAATGTTAGTTGTGTTCAATGGATGGACAAAAATGATAAGAGAATATTAAAATTATCCTCATATATGTTTTGAGGAAGTCATACAGGATTAAACTTCATGAGTGTGAGTAAACAATAACATTTTCATTTTAAGATAGGTGAAGTTTGGCTAACTGCTAATGTTTGTGAAATGAACCTCAAAAGATTATCCCCTGAAATTTGTATTTCTTAATTTTTAATTGTAACTTTCTTATGGCTGTAGATGCCAGCATTAAAAATCAAAGTGCACAATAAACAAAGATGTCTTGAATCATAAAGAATCGATTATGAACTGCCAAAACATGTAGTCAGTAATTTCAATCTTACTTGCATAACAATATAACAAATTTGCATAAAGCCCAACTATGGTCTTCATTGGCTGACCGCGAACAACGTCTACTTTGCTCCGCCCTCAAACACTGTAGCTGGTTCGTGTTGTGTACATGTCGAGAAGATGCTGTTTTCTGCTCTGCAAAAGCAAATTCTCTTTGAGAGGATGAGGATGTGAAGAGTCGGTGGTTAAAATTACCACAGCGATACAAAAGCAGTATAACCTTTTGACGAATATTTCTCAGTTAACCTCCATGAGGTCTAATGAGGTTTACAAAATGCTTATCCACTAAAGATGGGACAGTGTCCACTTTATTTGGACCACCTTGCTGCTTTTTACAGTAAAAGCACTTTTCAGTATACTGTTGATAAAAGAAAAATGAGGCCCTCCTACTAACAAAAGCAAACTTTTCTCCTATATCACTTGTTCATATTAGCACTCTTGACTTTAGCTTGCCTTCATGCACAGCTTCTACTAATTAACACACCACAATGTGTTTTCACAGCATTCTTTCATCTGTGTGAATTCATGCACTTCATGGGTATATTTGCTCCTCACAACTTTGATAAAGCATTTTCGTAATTTGCAGCAATGAGCAACAGCCAATGAAACTTTTCAAAAGCAAAGGGATGGATTGGCAAGAAGCAGCCCACAAAATGAAACTGCTTTCCACATCTCCTCAAACTTTTATGTTTTCATATTTGTATAGTTTGGGGTTTACTAGTTCCAAATTCCAAGAGCATGTTATGCGGCATTCCTAGGTGTTGGCGGATAAGTAAACAGGTAAACTCAACTTCTAGTTACTTTTAGTGTAAGTAGCTATAGCAGCTTATTCTCTGAACATAACCCTGGAAAGCATGCAAACTTTTGGGAGTGAGATTCAAGCACTTTTCAAGAATTTTTTTAAGTGCTTCACACTTTTTCCAGCACTTCAAATCTCTAAATATGATCCAGTTTTAATCTTATTTTTAATGTGATGATTTGTAAAACTAAAGGCGTTATTATTATTATTATTATTATTAAAGATAAAGGAACACTTTGTGGCAAACAAACTTTTATTTAAGAAGACATGAAATTACCAGTATAACCAGTAGATGGCAGCAGAGGAGCACTTATTGGCTTACTAGCCATTTCCACTCCCTATATATGGGGAAAAGTAGGAAAACTCACAAAGTCTCATGAAAAACAAAAACTTTTCTTCAAAAAGTTAAAGCAAGTGAAGAGTGCTCATTTTATAATCACTGAAGCTGTCGGTCAGTTCAGTATTGTACATTTAATAAGAGTGTAGAATATTTACATTTTCTCTATAAAAATTAGGGGTTTTCACGTTACTATTGTCAATAAAAGTTAATTTTATCTACATCTCAATGCAAGCTCAGTGCTTTACTGATACATTTCCGATAAATAAATGTGTAATGTTTTTAGTAACTGTACTTATTAATGCAAAACAATGGTAATATGAAATTTGCCTAAAACACCTAAAAAAGGCATAGCCAAAGTAAATTGCATTCAGGAAAAGCAGAAATACAGCGGTTACCCCTGCACACAAAGCATTGCTGCAGTTATAAACCCCACTTTATTATGCATCATACAGATTTATTCAGATATGAACATACATGTTCATACACC